>JAOBAT010065305.1:0-23784 GCA_026413305.1 Hydrozoanthus tunicans
AGCTCTGATGTATCACGCGTTAGATAATTACACGCATCAAACAGCTCAGATGTATCACGCGTTAGATAATTACACGCGTCAAACAGCTCAGATGTATCACGCATTAGATAATTACACGCATCAAACAGCTCTGATGTATTCAGCGTGAGATAATTACGCGCATGAAACAGCTCTGATGTACTACTCGTTTGATAATTACGCGCATTAAACAGCTCTGATGTTTCACGCGTTAGATAATTACACGCATCAAACAGCTCTGATGTGTTACTCGTTTGATAATTACGCGCATCAAACAGCTCTGATGTATCACACGATAGATAACTACACGCATTAAACAGCTCTGATGTATCACGCGTTTGATAATTACACGCATTAAACAGCTCTTATGTATCACGCGTTAGATAATTACACGCATTAAACAGCTCTTATGTATCACAGGTTTGATAATTACACGCGTTAAACAGCTCTGATGTGTCACGCGTTTGATAATTACACGCATCAAACAGCTCTGATGTATCACGCGTTTGATAAATACACTCATTAAACAGCTCTGATGTATCACGCGCTAGTCAATTACGCTCATCAAACAGCGCTGAGCTATCACTCGCTGGTCATATACGCGCTTCAAACAGCTCTAATTTATTACGCGCTGGACAACTACGTGCAACTAACAGTTCTAATTTATCACGTGCTAGATAATAACGCGCATCAAGTAGCACTGGTTTATCGCGCGCTAGATAATAACGCGCAACAAACAGCACTGATCTATCACACCCTAGACAATTAGGCGAAATAAACAGCACTGATTTATCACACACTAGACAATTACAACTATCAAGTAGCACTAATATATCATGCGGTAGTCAAACACGCGCATCGAACAGCTCTCATTTATCACGCGCTTATCAATTACACACTGCAAAAAGCACTGAATCATCAGGCACTAGTCAAATACGCTCATTAATTAGCTCGGATTTATCATGCGTTAGTCATTTAAATGCATCAATCAGTTCTAATTTATCACGCGCTAGTCAATTACGCGCGTCAAACAGCACTGATCTGTCACGCGCTACTCATTTACGCGCATCGAACCGCTTTGATCTATCAGGCGCTACTCATTTACGCGCATCAAGTTGCACTAATTTATCACGCGCTAGACAAATACGCACATCATTTAGCTAGGATTTATCATACGCTTTTCAATTACGCACAACAAACAGCTCGGATTTATCACGCGCTAGTCAATTACGCGCATCGAACAGCACTGATTTATCACGCGCTAGTCAATTAAGCGCAAAAAACAGCACTGATTCAATACGCACTAGAGAATTACGCGCATCAAACAGCACTGACTTATCACGCACTAGACACTTACGCGCATTAAACAGTTCTAATTCATCACGCGCTATTCAATTACGCACACCAAACAGCTCAGCACACGCTAGTCAATTAGGCGCAACAAAAAGTATTGAAGAAGATACTTGACGTCAAGTTTATGGTTGCATTAGGGAGAGTGGGTAGGAACTCTAGTGTAGATGTACTGCAACGCAGGACAACGTGAGTTAGACGCCTCTTCTTGTGCTCGGCGAAGGTCTTCTTTGTTGTGCACTGTGTCAGTTGTAATGACAAAGTCAAGATCGTGAGATGAACAGAGGGATGGTGTCCGCGCCTCTTAATGATGGTAGATAATACTTTTTTTTCGTGATCCACATCAAGGGCATGAGTAGAACATGATCGAGAACGATAATGAACAGAACTGGCACTAGTGTGTCACCCTGGAGAATACCATCAGGGGTTAACATATATGACTATAAAGTTACATGGTGGCTTTGACTATTCCTTTCGGGATTCCATGTATATAGATCGAGGATGTCAAACTGTGCTTCCCTGTCTACAGAATCAAATGTCCTTTTGAAATCTACAAAAACTGGTGTCATATACTATTTATTGGCATTCCACAGTTCCTCAATAATACGTCTATGTGACAGTGTCTGCGAGAGGTTGGATCTGCCCCTCTCCCCTGAGGACGAGCTTGTTGTAGGTTTCAGATGCCATGTCTGTTAGGATGATTGCACGATAGTAATAAGGGTCAGTGGTAAGTGAACAAAGCCTACTGTTAACCTATCGGATGGACACGTCAAGGTGAGTGAATACCTGATTGCAGAGATGCAGTAAGTATGGGTGGATTAGTTCATCTTTAATTTCCAGAGCATTACTGGTATGTCGTGAAGCTCAAGAGACTTCTTTTCTTAAAATGATTCAGTGACTTCTCTTAACTTGTCCAAGCTTTTCGAACACCCTGATCTTCGGTTTCTTAGGAGTAGCTTGGGATGGTTCGTCAAAAAGGCTGTTGAAGCTATCGAACCACTTTTATTTGCACTTCATATCTAAAGCGCCCTTGGTGACATCAGATAGTCTTCGCTCTCTCCCTGTTAGTTCTTTTACTACTTTGCATGCTGCTGAATGTTGGTGAGAGGCGTATAGTTGTAAAATCGGCTCAACTTTACTCTGGTTGTTGTCTGCAGTCTTCACTAGACTTACATACGTGCTGAAAACGACCCCACTAACCTATCATGCTCTAAATTGTTAAGTGCCTCAAATGCCGCAATGATTTATATCGCACTGGACTATCACGTTCTGCAAGCGGCTGCACGTATCTGTTATCTACACAACGTTATACTCAAAACGTTGCAAAAGACTATACTGATCTATCATACTCTTAACTGTACACGCTTAACTGTTACACGTCTTGTGATGTATCACGTCCGAGTTAATCTTATCCTTACCTTACCTACCTAACTTCTTAGCGCTCGGTTGCGCACAAGGCCTTGATATACTTTGACGCCATCGTGTCCTATCACGTGCTATTACCCTAGCTTCCTTTGAACATTTCCAGCCCGCCTCCGCTCTTTCTTTCTCAGCCGACCGTTTCCAATTGCAAGCAACCTTTCTTCTACCCTCGGGTGCCCAAGTCAATGGAAATGCGCAGTGGTGTTGTGCAGCAGTTAAGGGCATGCCGGATACTCGAAAACTGCTTATACCAACATTAACTGTTTGAAAAAACTAAACTTTTTTATTACAAATTACTGTAGTGCTGTTGTTTGTTCCCGAGAGATTTATACTAACACAATTATATTAGAATATTCTGTCTTAATTTCTATCGGCTAATGATAGAACCACTCGAGCTTCGCCCTCGTCCTTCTATCAGCCGATAGAAATTGCGAGCTATTCTAATTCGAGTATTCTAATCGTTAGTTAAAGCGGATCCACTTATGTTCCTCATCTGCATCTATAGCTTCAATAGTTGTAAGCCGGTTTCGGAGCTCTAGAGAGAACGCTCCCCTGACTGATCCATTATGTAGTTTGTTGGTAATACATCTTATTCACTCCAGAGGAGTAAGTTGAGAGAGAAGAGCGTTTTCTTTTCTTGCATTGATTTAGGATAAATTTCCGTGTTTGTGTTTGCAGGTACTCCATAATTTTAAGCACAAATGAAAAAATAGCTTTTGGTTCTGTCCACTTCGATAGTCAAAATATCACGACACCATTCATTTTAGCTGAGTCAGCAAATTTGTTAATGGGAGAGTTATTTTTTGGTGTTAGAGGAATAAAATTGTTGCCTAAGCTTCATTTTCAGCGTTTGTGATTTATTTCCAATGAAAATAAATGGGGAGGGAGTAATAATTGTAATAGTAATAATTGGGGAGGGGTTGGGGGGGAGGGGGGGCGGGGGGGAGAGCATCACAAGGCGAGGGTTAATGAGTTTTGCTATTGTGGTAAAATGTGCCTTTAGGGTGATTGCATGAGTGAGACCGGGATGACATTACACGGGACCGGGACGAAAGCCGCATGTGATTTAATGAGCTCGGTAATAAATGCGTAGGAAGCTGAAAGTCTTTCATATATTTTTATATATATAATATAAGTATATACTCGCAGAATGTTCTACATTGGATGCTGACAAAAATTTTGCTACGAGCTAAAATATCATAGGTCAACTGTAGACATATCAACGTTCGTTTTACAATGGCACGTATTAAACTTTTATCAAAATGCTGTAAAACTTTCGGTAATAAAAAGTAAATTAGTTAGAGAATCTGAAGCAAGTGAGAAACTTCTATAGTTAACTTTCACTGTTTCCAAAAAAAGTTTTTTTTTCATATCTTTGAAAGAGCCGTGGGCATTGCTTTTCCGTGCTCTCTTTCTCTTTTTCTGTTTTATTTCTTTCATTAATTAGGAACAATGCAAACTTATGCGCATGTCCGACCGCTGAAGCATTGCTACGTGGGGACAAAAATTCAGACTACTAGACAAGTCTGAAAGCTTTTGTGATTAATGAGTATTGTACCGGTCATGTAACCAGATGCTCGTCTGAGTTCATCCGGTCTTTATTCACCCGGCTCAGTTTAAAAATTGCGCTGAAGGTGAGGGGAGGGGTACGATGAGGGGAGAGTACCGGTGAGGAGAGGGGAGGGGTTCGGTGAGAGGAGGAGAGGGGAGGGGAGGAGTTCAGAGAAGGGAGGGGTCCGGTGAAAGGTTGGGAGGGCACCGGTGAGGAGAGGGGAGAGTAGGAGACCAAACTTTTGTTTTCGACAGAACACGTTTTTCCGTTTACTTTTAATATTAGTAGTGCTTACTTCATAGTCATTTTCGGAAACATTATTGTTCAGTTGTTTATTAATTTACGCGATGTGTATGGAGAATTAGTATTTATTCATTTTTTCAATCCAAGTACGCAGTTTTGATAGCTTGCTTTGCCTCAAGTTTTTGTAATATGAAAGTAAAAAGTGTTTCTGAGACTCAGACTATTTACAGTTACAACAAGTTGATATATTATATTTCAATTTGGTCGTTACGGACAAAGTCTGACGCAAATAAGAATCAGATTGATCAAGGTTGGAAAGTTTCTTATAGGCTTGTTTTTCTTGTTTATTGAACCTCTATATACACTGAATTTGTTGTGTCATTCGAGCTTTATAACTCCCATGCAATACTAGGAATGCTTTCGGAGCTTATATCTCACTTTCATCGTCACTTCAGCGACAATAATCGCGACCATCATCCCTGAAGAAGGAGAAGCAAGGACTCGAAAAATACTCACTTATCATTGATTGATATACATTTGAGCTGAGTTAGCAAATGACTTATCAGAAGGCAGTAATACTTAACTATAGCGTACGCCTCTCGTGCATGCATGCAGCAGCACTGTATATTACATCCAAACACATTGGGTTCTGCTATAGAAAAAGACAAGAGAAAGAGCTTGAGTGCCAAGGGTCTTTAATTAAAACAGAACTATTCTGCATGTCAGGACTTACAATGGAAAAATTAGTAAATCCTCCAAAATAGATCCCGGCCGCGCTTTTCATGGAACATTTTACTTTTCATCTTCAATTCAGTATCTCGCTTTGTATGATCGTTTGCATTTTCTCATAACCAAATGCCTAATTTTGTATGTGCTATGTAAGGAGAAATTAGATGTTGATACTGGGACTGAAAGGGTTAATTGACGTTTTTAGGTGAATCAAATAATAGTTTAACCCTCGCTGTGTTACTGACACAAATCAAAATAAGAAAACCCACAACAAAATTTCAAAAGATTGTATGCATGTTTTGAGTTTAGCTATTTTTAAACGTTTACTTCTGTACTTTACACCGTTATTCGCGAAAAGGGTGGCCTTTGGGACATCTGTTAAACAACTTAACCTTTGTAAGGTTTATCAAGCTAAATAAATTATCCGCCAAATCACGAAGTTGCCCGTCGTGTAATAAGCTTTTCACGCGATATTAAACGATCCATCTATTAATGGCTAAATAGACCCACTATTCCTTTAGAGTGTCATTAAAACAATCGAGATAGTTTTTTAAAAAACTACATCGAAATCGTCAGGAAGGATTGACTTTAAAACAAACTGAGATTTTAGAGGACCAACATTTGCCTTCCTTGATTGTACTCAAGTTAGAGTAACCATGAGTTCAATGTGATGATTATGAACTTCTAAACTATTTTTCAGCTTTCAGGAGTAGCATCGGGACTGGAGCTTCATCTGACGAATAAACTTATCTTAATTTAATTTAGTTTATTGGCAATTCGAGTTCAACTTTAGCTAATCTGTTCGGATTTGTTTAAAAAAATCGCCAAGAGAACCAAACTTTGCTCAAAGTTTTACTTGCGTTGTTTATATCAAGGTAACTTGATTTTTGTGGTCGTACTTAAAGCGTGACGCATAGCGTAGAAAGGATCGCTTGAAAGGTAGCTATGTGCTGCCGACACGAATCTATTTACCCCGCGGACAAATGCGGCAATACTAATTCAAGTGCATTGTAAGAGTTGCCGAGAAGGAAGGCGAACAACCCTTTCGGCAATCACATTTGTCACCACAACCCTATTTAGAATTTAGGTGAAAGTTTTATCTTCGAGGTTCCACCTAATTATACTGATCATAGGAAATAACTTTCCCCTTTTTGATTCTCCATACCAAATCAGAGAGGTGAGTTTGATCATGAGAAAATAGTTAATGATGTAATGATGTGGTTTTGATAAGAATCTTTGGTGTTATCAAGAGATATCATAACAATTTACTAAATATCTTCAAGGCATAGCAGTTGTATTCACCTATCAAATTCTTTTGCCGAAAAATATTGAGATCTGGGCTGAAGAGTTATTGTTAAGAATGCAATCGTTGTTCTCGTACAGACTGAAATCACAATCTACTTGCTCAACTCGCTTAAAAACAATATAGTTCAGTTCTAGACTATCGAACTTTGAAGTTCCTAACTGAGTCTAGAAAATTTGCAAAAAATTGCGTGATTTTTAGATCAAATCATCTTCCCTAAAACGTAGGGCTTATCAGAGGTTGCGAGGTTGGCTCTGTGACCTCCGTTTCATATTTTTTTTATTTTTCTTCCACTACGGTTGAAAAAATTCAAATAGGACAGGCAACTATTGTTGTTTAAAAAAACAATGAATTCTAGTGACTGTCCTTTTTGTCCTAAGTATAAGATTGAGAAGGTGTAACAGTAAACTCTATAAGACATACCACATGAGAAGAATCATCGCTACATCTACCACGCCTGATCCCAAGAACTACTGTACAACTTTTACAGATGGTACACTATCTAGCAAACCAAATAGTGAATCGATCGAAGAACCAGTTGGAATGCTGCGAAAATGATTATTCTTAAGAAAACATTGCAGCTGTTAATGATCTAAAGCACAACAGCAAGGGAATAAAAAACATTCGGTGAAGTTGTTACGAGCTTGAAACCTCACAATTCGCACAGCGCTGGTGAAAAGTGAAACCACTGTTGAGTTTCGACGAGTTTATCCGTCTTTGATCTCGCCGCAGAAAAAATTCCTTCCAGACAACGTAAACTCCTCTTAATAGAATTGTTTTCTTGTATTTTAACTTACTGAAACCATGAAATGCTTTTTTCAAGAAAATTATGACAAAGACTTAAATTCGTAGATAAGTTTGTACCAACTTTTTTTATTGATGAAAACTGGCCCATGTAAATAGAATCGTTGGTGCTGGCTTTGTGATTCATTTTCACTCACAATACATTTGGAAAACTCTGACTTGTTACTTGACCAAGGAAAGCGATTTTTGTTTTCAGTTTCTCAAAAAATGTTTGGTTTTGATGAATAAAACGCATTTGCTCTCCTCGACAGAAAACTCAGTTCGGACAAAGGATGAGCGAAATATGTTTTAGCTGAAAACTTGTTATATGTAAAGTATATTGTTCAAATCGCCGATAGAGATCTAAAAAATTATATGGTTACAATAGAATTCAAATCCCGAATAAAGTGAAATGCTTTTACAGTGTACAAACTAAACTATTGTTTTTAGACCCTTTTTATTTAACCACAAAAACAGGAAGGCATCAAATGCCAATTTCCGAATAGTGCAGAGAAATTTCCCGTTTGCGGTCCTGCACTTCATTTCGGTTATATTACCATTCAGTTGATGACAAACCAAGCAAAATCCAAAACAAAAATATCTTACTTAAGACGATGATTTAAACTTTAGAAACTGTTAAGCAAGTCCAGAGTAAAAAAAAGACATACCCTATTCGGTAAGGAGAAAAGGTTTTTGGAAATACAGAATAATAAAAGGCATTTCGCCAGAATATGGTCCAGGCTTCTTTACTGCATGTAAGCTTTGTTTCGAAAATTGTCTTCGTGCAACATTTTTCTTGGCAATTGAAAGTATTTCAAAACTTAAAAAAGATTAAGTTTTAGAGAGCCTAACAACAGCTAGCAAAGAAAAGGAACCAGTACCGGTTTATTCTAGCAAAAGGCGAACTCTTACTTTCTCAGTGACATTCAAAAGTTTGATTACCTTTTAAAGATTCCCCAAAAGAAACGTCTGGCTTACGATGCATATTCACACCTAATAATATTTTAACAGTAATTGTTGCAAGGATCCTTTTAACTGATTAGAAACTACTCACAGCAGATGTGGGGTTCCATAGCAAAGGAGCAAACGCAAGCTTACGGCTTCAGTTAAATATGCATGGGGCTTGTAGGTTATCAAAAACAACACCCCGGTTTCACCAGATAGTTTACTCATTTGTTTCAAAGGCGAAATTCTTTTTTCAGGTCAGCATTTGCGTCAACATATTAAACATGGGAAAAGTCGATTACGTTTCTTCCATGTGTTCTCTTCATAGTGTGATTAAAAGGAAATGTAGTTTTTCTGGTGATCGCTTATTAATTACCAGGCCAGTACCACCGTGTTAAGACGTAAAGGTAATGTTTATATAAACTGGCTACCAGACACTAACACTCTCATCTTGATTTTTACTGATTTGATTGCATTATGATGGTGAGATAATTTTCCTGGTGGGGAACAACAAAACTTTGTTAATTTAAGGGTTCGTCTTAACCTCCCAGGGTTTTATCTCGACTTTTTGCCTTTAGCAAGGATGTTTGTTTGTCTCCTTCTTGTCTTCTTTCATTTATGAGTTTAAATTTCTGTTTGTTTTACAGCACTTTTCTTACTCTCACTCAGTTGTACGATTTGTAGACCAATCGTGTATCTGAACATGAAAAAATATTACTGATGTCAGAAAGACAAGTGAATTTAACGAATGACTAGTCAATTCTAGTGGCTGAGAGTATGTATGTTGGTATCCAAAACATCACATCATTTACTAAAAATGTGAATAAGAGACATTGTTTATTTTAGATACTATTTAATGGAGTAACTGTTTTACGTATGTTTTTCTAACTACTAGCCAGTTCTTTCGTTGTCAACGTTTCAGACCACGTTATTACAGCGTCTAAGTTCTTCACAGTCGGCTTGTTTGATGGTTGAAGCTTTCTATTGAACTAATCAAGAAGAAATGAATGATAAATTTTCTCATAACTGTGGTTTAGCTGTTGGTACTCAACAAAACCTATAAACTTGTAAAACTTCCTTACTTGCTTCCAATGAAAAATGTTGTTAAAGCAATGCTTATGGAGGAATCTAACTAATGGCTCATGTGTCTGCGTGAGTAACTCGGAGGAGTTAAGGAAATGTCTAACTACATTACATTGAATTTAACTTCAAAAATAATGGCCTCACACGACTTATGAATTTATTGCATGCTTTGGTTGCATAGTAAAATAAGTTCAACGATTTTTCACATATTTCAGAAGGAACGTCGTTTATTAAAGAGCTTTCTGCTTCCTACAATAATGCTGTACATCATTTTGTTATATGCACGAACGAAGAAGAATACATAGCTGTTTAGACTTAAGTTTTTTTTGTAACAAAAATTGCAACTAAATCTAGAAGTTAGTCCATCGAAGTTAAGATAATTTATCCTTTTTCAGGCTTAATTGTTAGTTCAAAATCCCAATAAGCGTTTAATGCTCCTATACGATTGTGAATGGCCTGACAAGTTTCCTACAGGTTTCGGCAAACACTTGAAACTGTACACATTCTATCAACAAATATTTAACACAAGTACAGATTTCCTATGTACAAATCCTTAACTGCAGATAATTTAGTAATTTTGCTTTCCTAAAATGTTAGTCTCCCACACCGCTTTTGAAGTAATCACGCTCCAATCAAAATGTGGTTTGTTAAGTTCACGCTCTCATTAACAGTTCATGCAATTGTCTCTTCCATTTCAATTATTATTTATCTGTTTCCACACACAATCTCAGTTCGTAAATGGAAGGTTTAGCCTGCAAGCGGAACTGTTACTCTTTGGTTTTCCGATAAACCAGCTTCTTACATCAGTTTTGTCTTCAGTTGCTTGTTAACTAAGAGCAAGATACGACTGGATACTGGCTCTTGCTGTGAGTTTATGTGAAGGCAAACAATACTCGACAGGGAGTATATCATGTCTTCAGGCCCATTATCTGTAATCGTGTACTAGCTACACATGTTGTTGAAACCAAGCTCCCTCCATTCGCCACACGCTAAAGGCATAACTTAACCGTTCGTGAGCAATGAAGCAGCTGCTTGTTGCCGAGTTTGGATGCTTTTCGTTGTTTCCCAGCACTTGGCAGAGGAAATCGATGTACCGTGATGCCAGACGGAGGGTTTGTATCTTGGAAAGCTTATCAGAAGGTAAAGTGGGGATAATTTTCCGAAGTTTATTGAAGGCTTCATTGAGAGCTTGTGTTCTCTGTCGTTCCCGAACATTGGCCACCGCACGTTGGTCGCTCTTGTTCGAACCATCCTTCCGCCTTGAAGACCGCGGTCCAGTTGTATTCCTTTTGTATTTTCTTCTCTGTTGCTCATTGCTTTGAGACTTGTCAAAATGCGGTAGGCCCATGTTTTCAAAGACTTTTTCTCTTTAACTCTGTTATCCTTTGAATTGCACAATAAATAATGTCCAACCTCGGTCACTGAGCTGGCGCTATCAACACAATATAGTCAATTGGTTACAGGGCTTTGAGGTCACTCACAAACCATGCGCATCCAAGTTTGGGCCACGACGATGAGAAAATGTCATTTTTGTACGGTTAGATAAACACGGCTATCATTTTACTGCTGCACTACTCATCGGGACCAATAAAATTCATTAAATTCTTTTTCCGCGCCAATCAGATTACTCGATTTAGGTTCCTTCATGTCAATGGACACTTCATATTTAATTAATTGTCAGCCTTATCTTATGTAATTGGCAATAAATGTGATATTTACAAACGGTTTCGGCACGGCAAGGTGAAAAATGCTTTAAAAGCGCCGCACGGGAGCCAGTGGTCGGGACAATTGTGTCCGGAAGCTAAACATGCAATCTGTTGACGACCTGAAGTCCTTGAGGCTGTCCAGATCTTCTTACTTCAAGCTTATGTTCACGACAACACTTCTAATCGTCTCGAAAACATCAACGCGCTTCAAGAGGCCAAATTTTGCTCACATGTACTAAGGAGAGACTTATAAATATCAACTTTAATGGCTACATTACAAATCCAGTTGAATTCTTTCTACCAGGAAGAAATGGTTTCGTTGTTAGTGATGAGAGTGAGAATACAGTATTAAAGAGCAATTTTTTAACAAGACATCCGTCCCGCGAGCTTTGATACATAAGCATAAATGCATGAAAGATAGTTCTGTATCGTTTGCTAGGATACTCGAAAGGTCAACTGTGACTAACCTGCGTTTTATGATGATTTACTACAATCTTCACACCCTCGCGCGCCCCAACACCATGAAGATCGTAACCAAATTCTTTTTTATTTATTTGTTCTACCAGACGTCGACCAGGTATTTTCCTGAATCAACTCTTCCTTTTCGGTGAATAAAACTTTGTCACTACACGTCAAGAAAGAAGGTGATCATTTTCACTGTCATCGCTGGTACGCAATGCGAAACTATGGTCTTCTTCCAGGGAAAATGAGTTTGTTTGTTTAATGTGTTCGAAAGTATCTACCCTTTTAGAAAACCATCAAATCGAAATAATGAGCGTTCGACAGTGATAGGTTTCTTTGTTATGGTAGAAGACGCACATTTGCAGGACTCTCACGCCTGCCTTTCAAATAATTTTATAGAATATAGGAGTCGGGAGTTATAAAGCATGACGCGATTGCTATCTTGACGGAACAGCAGCCGGTTGCCGACGTCAAGTTCTCAGCCGCAGGACAATTGTCATGACAGTCCTGCAAAAACATCAGACAATATCTCGCAAACCCACCATAAATTTTAACAAATATAAAGTATTATTCAATTTCATTTCCTTTGCTATGTTGGAAGATACAACCCAAAACTATGTCTAGATTTCAAAGCATACTTTCGTGAATCAATTGGTCTCTTGCCCGCAGGAAGCGTCTGAGGGGGACAGCTGTGAAAGTCATTAACAAAAAATGTGCGATAAACCAAACACTACTCAGAGTTATCACAAAAAAACTTAATTACTCAAATTAGTATTAAGATTCATGCATCTATTCAACTCTCTTCTCGAGAATACGAGAAAATCAGATGTACTAGTCGTGTCAACATTTTGTGTAGGAATTAATTGAAGAATAAATTCTAACTTTTGTGAAAGCTCGACGCCTTTTTGGTTGTAATTCACCGCCAGTCTGAGCTTAGCAGGAAACTGAGAGCGCCGCTTTGCTTTCCTATGTGTTCAGTGACTTTGCGTTAAAATTTCCTTTAACTTTCTTCTTAGAACTACGAGCTTCACGTTCATAGAAGTACTTTATATTTTCCTCAGAAATGACGCTGTCGCAAGTGAAGCATATAGAAATCGAGTAGAACGTGAAAATAAAGTAAAATGTCTTCGCCTCTTGACCTTTTTTTCTACAGAAGTTTTTAGAGTTTTTACTGATAAGTTTTTGTTTTGAGCGAGGCATCCTTTGTCATATATCCTCAATTTTCACATTGCTTCAGCTACTGCTGTTCCGCCGGGAAACAGTTTGTTACAGTAAGTACTAAAGGATTTAAGCCCACGAAGTGAGAATAGAAGTTTAAAACCGTTACGTTGGTTGAATCAGGCTAGTTAGGAATTATAGTAAAGAGTAATCTAGAGAACTTGGAGTTCAGTAAAGCCGAAGAACACTTTGTTAGTGCAACCTTATCAGAACAATTAAAATATAATTCAGCAAGGTACAAAACACAAGTTTGAAAATGTGGGTAGAAGTTTCAAGTTAACTATCTTGACAGTACAGAAGACAAATGAACCAGTTTAAAACAAAATCGAAAAAGGCTGGAACAAATTGTTTTTCCAGGTGCGTTTCCGTTCACTTTTTAGCAGTCATTGTTTGTTTATCTACGATAATGTTTGTCAGTAATTGTATCACATCAATTTTTGGATGCTACTGAACAAACACTTGACTTCATTCGCTCACAACAATGATAACTTGACACCTATTTTATGTCTGGAAGAAAATTAAATCTAAAAGATCAAAACGACACCAGGCCGGATAATTTGAGACAAAGAGGAATTGAATTCAGCCATATTCGTTTTGAAATTGTTTTTCAAAGTTTGTCTTGGAATTTTCGAAAATCTCCTTTATGATATAAAAGAAATTCTTAAGTAAATACAAGTTATATTTTAACCACATATACACCTAAGCCAATCGATTGGTAAGCTTTTGTCCCCAGTGATTTTTGCTATGAGGAGTTTCGTTTTCCCTTTTCAGTAACAATTGAAAAGATATAAAGGAATTTTGAACTGAGTTTAGGCTTCAATGGCACGAACCAATAACAATGATTTTGTCTATAGCCGAAAAATATTTACACCTCAGTAAAAGAAATGAAAAACAGAAGTTTTTGGCAACTAAAGATATATTCGAAATTGAAAAAAAAATCAAAAAGGACAAACTAGGCTGAAGATCAAAATAAAAATATTAATTGCCTTAACTTGGTATGGCATAAAAGAACATTTATAACTTATTGATGATGGGTGGTTATGCGGTTGATTAACCATCGAGGCGTCAATTCAAACCGAAGGTAAAGAAAGGCTATAAAGTATGCAGCAACAAAAATAAAGGTGCTGCGGTTTGTACTGATAAGACATACGTTACGTTGTTTACAATGTCAATTGTTGTCCCTTTAGATATTTGTGTTCGTGAATGCTGATAACTTCTTCGAGGTAACAGTTAAACAAATAAACAAAATGACATGTAGTTATATCAAAAACAAGACTACAATAACATTAAGCATTATAGTTATGTCTTTCTACAAAGCCATCATCAAAAACAGAAGCGGCAGGTCAAACTGATATACAGAATAAACATGACAAACTGATCTTTTTGTCCTGTTTTTATTCAAATAATATCTATATTTTTTAAACCTCTTACTATGCTACTTCAACTGCATGAGGTTTAAATAGAATTCAGTGCATCTCACAAAATAGAACCAATATAATTTCAAACTCACGTAAATGAAAAAAAAGTATTCGCAAGACAGAACTATGATATAGAAGCAAAACAAGAAATTTCCAGCTATGTTAACTTTTCATAACGGCTGGTGTGTACAGACAAATTTAAAAAATGATGAAGAATCATTCTCCAGAACAGTAATTACTGTAACTGAAAAAGACAACACTCTTCAAATAAATTCTAGAACAATGTAACCGGTTGAAGATTACAAGAAAAAGTTCTTTGGTCCTGCAAATTCTAAAACGAAATTTAAAAAACTGCAAAAGTCCTTTGAACTCAGTTCTTATAATTTACAGCATTATTCTTTCTATGCCTTTTGTACAAAACGTAGAAGGAACTATAATATAGAATAGAGCTTATACCTAAATTATTAAAATGTTTAATACAAACTGTCAATCATTGAGTGATTATACATAACTAGCAAGTTTTGTGTTCGGGAATCCGATCTAAGAGGACAAAACATCTTAAAGATACCAAAAGTCAATTCAACGAAATACGGGCTAAAATCCTTCAAATACTTTGCAGCAAAAACTTGGAACGAACTTAACGATTCAATAAGGGAAAAAGCAGGAACACCAACTTTTAAAAGAATTATCAGAGATGTAACATTTTAATCTCAATTTTAATTTACCAGGACGGATTTCGCGTATTACCATATTTAAAACTAAAAGTTTAAAGAATATCAAAATTATTTGATAACTTTTCTAATATAGATTTTTGTAAATATTTTATATTTTATATGTAAATATATCTCTTTCTTAGTTCTTTCTTATGAATACACCTGTAAACTAGCTGTTTAGCTAAGAGTGTATAACAAAGTTTACCTATCTATCTAATCCTATTTCTAACCTCCTTAACATACTTTTTTTTTTCAATCCTTCAAAAAGTATTAAATCAGACAGAATTTTCAAGGTTTTTGTTTCAATATTTCAGTCCCAGTTGTATTGGTAAATTCCCCTAACTAGAGTCCGTCCCATAATTTTCATTGAACAAGTTTGTGAAAATTTGCTTTTATTTTCGGCGATTCACTTTGTTTGATCAGCTCTCATTATCTCAGTACCAATTGTCTGTTTTTACATTTGTTATGTAAGAAGAACTGAACGTTAATAACTAACTGGGACTGTGATGGTTAATCACCTTTTTGTTTGTTCTCGTTTTTCAGGGTTGCAAGCTAAAATCTTATCGAGCTTGGTGACTACTAAGCGTATAATACTTATCGCAGTTTTTCATAGATTTTCATGTCAAAAATTGTCCTTTTTTTTGCTTCCGGACGCGGCGGGACACTTTAGTTCTTTGCAGTATAACCCCCAGCCAAAGCTGCTTTTCAGTTGTGTAATGACTGGTCTATACAAGTGGCATATGTACAGTACAAACGTAGGAACTAACTAACGAGGTTATTGAAGTCTATTTTGACGGCGATATGTACATCGCGATAGCGTTGGATCTTGCACCAATAGCGAGCTAATTTCCTCTATTCTGAATAGTTGGCAGAAGTTGTGCTGTAACTGGAGGTACACGGTTACTCCTTATTAGCTTGATGTGCCGCTCGGACTGCAAACGCCCGATGAACCGCTGAAGCCGCATTAAAATACTACACTCAAGCTTACGCTTACAAACTTGTTGCTAATTTTCTCATGAAATATCTGATAAGGTAAACATCCATGCAGTTTTCACTGGTTCTTTAACACTCAGATGTGCTTGAAATATGGCTCACCGCCTACCAACATACAATATTGTATTACAGACTGTTAGAGCCTCAAGGGTGAATAAAACATATAGGGTTCAGTGTTTATTCTTTTTGTCTTTTAGCATGTATGTTTTATGGTTATATATCGGGATTTCAAAAACGAATTGGAAGATATGTATCCCAATGTTTGACAAGCTTGGCACTTTGTCTGCGCTTTTCCAACTCTTTTACTTAATAAAATGTCTCATGCTAGTTGAATGGATAACTGAATAGTATCAGTGAACACAAATTTTTCAACTCATTTATACATATAGAAACCAACAATGCAAAGAAAATATTCTTTTCTACAGCGTGAGTTTTGCACTGCAAATTTTTCTATTTGTTTTTGTTTGCTTGCTATCACCCAAAAATTTTGGATAAAAGTTTTCAGCAAATACTTCTTTACGGTAAAAGACGGAAACTATCAAAAACAGACACAGAAATTTAACCTGTTTCGTTACATGTTCTTGTAAATAAAACAGTATTATGGCGAAATTACTTTAAATGGTTAAATTGCCATTTCAATTAAGGGAGTATGTATGCACGTAGGTAAGCTGATTCCAGTTAAGAAGAACAAAAGAGTTATTTTTGTACCAAGTCACTGATAACCTCAGTAACTCTATAGACCTCTATAGAGGGATTGCTGATACAGGTCATGCAAGTATAGGCGGCCTTATCTGAGATGTAAGAAGGATATCTTGATAGGATTAATTCTGTAATCGGTGCTTACCTGAGCGTAAACGACCAATGATGCTAACTCTACAGCTTTACCGTCTTTTCTTCGGGTCGCTCCACAAAGAGCGGCTGTAAATTGTATTTTCTCGATGATGACAAAATAACTAGTCTTTCGACTGAAGGTTGAAATAGTGACGAAAACGTGATGACAACAAACGCAAAAGTTAAAGGAGAATTGCTTATGGGCATAAACTCAAAAGTAAATTCAATTTCTTGAGGAATGTTGGAAGCTTCTGGCAATATTTCAGGTCAATAAAAATGTAACCTTGATGTCTTAGCATTGAAATAATTTTCAGTACCTTATCTGAAATGCCTTTGTTTTTTCTGTTTCCAATTATAGCTGCATGATGTGTAATAAAACTTTTAAGAGAAGAAACCTCCATACATGTGGTTTATTACTGAAGGAGTAGGTAAGGAAATTTTAAAAATTTTACTTTATTAGAAATGTTCAAAGTAATGCAGAAATTAAAACTTCTTTCATCTTCAAGGAATTTAAGGACACTAGAAGTACGTCGATGATATAGCGAAACATTGCATGGCTTATCGTCTTTTGACCAAGTTGAAATATAGATCTAGAGATATGCATTTATCATCGTCTTATACGTTGAGTTAAGTACGGGAGATGTGGTAACAAAAAGGAAAAAAGACTATCCTTTGTAGCTTACAATAATCTGTTGGTTTGTTCGGCTGTGCTCAAGTTTTCAAAACCTGTTTTGCCTATCTTGTTTTAGTATTTCCCGATGGACTTCTCTTTGTAGCTATCCAGGCTGCTTTAGCCGAATTAGAAGTAAACCTAATGTTTTTTATAGAAAATACAGTGCATTAGCAAGGTCCATTTTGAACTGTTTATCTAATCCATGAGTTTGAAATTGTTCAAACGAAATACATTCTATATGCCATAAGTTAATTTCGAAAGATTTCAAAAGCAGATGTCGGTCGCTTTCATTCTATTATTCCACCCAGTTCCGCTTTTTAGCAAACAATTTCCGCTGAGTTTCGAAAAAAAAAGGTTGTGCACTTAGCCATTTGCTAGGACCTTAAATTCGGGGAATTATTCGAAGGAGTTTATAACGGCAGTTTAAGACTTGTGCAAGACCTTTCAAAAATTCAAATCGGTTGGCAACGAAGCAAACAGACCAAGCTAAAGTGACAGATTGATTTCTCCACGATACCAACTAGAACTCTAATCTGTTAACGATCGTTTTGAGTGCATCTGTCAAATAAAAAACAAATAGAGAAGGCATAGAAAATGAAACGGAAAGAACAACTTGAACTGACCCAATATAAATGGAAAAAAGGCAACTCTAGGCAAGATACTAATGAATCATTTTAGTTCAGAGGCACGCTGAGGCAAACCGTTTAGTCACTTTATATGTTGAAAGTTGTAATCCATGTTTCTTGTTATCTCACGTTTTCTGATGAAAACTTAACTTCCTTTCGGTTATCTCTTGTGATAGTTGGCTTCCTTTCGGTTATATCATGTCATGTTTCGCTTAAGGGTAGTTTGATATTACTGCTACTGCTATAGTCTGTGAGAGCGCCAAGAAAATTTCACATCGACTATATATTGTTTAGTCTTGCTATACTGTTGTTTTCCCTACTGTACTTTTGTTGTTTTGACAAAGCTAGTAGCTAAAGTAAAAAGAGAACTTTGGTTGTTTCTAAACCAAAATAATGTACTGAGGCAATCGGACATTTCTTAACAAGCCAACTAAACTGGGCTATGAACTAACAAGTAGAAACAACTCCAAAGTATCTTGCATGATGTAAAGCAGCAATGAAAGTCAGTCAGTCCTTCATTCCTTCGTGGTGTAGCTCACATATTTGTTTGCCAACATCGCATTCCATTACGATAGCAAGAATTAAAGCTGCAGAGATTTAACTGTGTATATCTGGCAACGACAAACTTGTCTATTTGTATCTATTAAAAAGCTGCGAAGCTGTGGTATATAATAACAACACGATAGACTTTACGTGCTCAAGCACCACAAGTATTCACCTATAACGACATCCCTATCGCCAGTAATATTCGGCGTTTAGTTGCTGTTGCCTTAACCTTGGGAACAACTTTTCCTAAATCTGCATTTTCGATTCCCCATATTTCAAAAACTGATCTTTTACACAAGTCACAGGCATTTAGGTTAACGTAATCCTCCAGTCTTATAGCGATAACCATGGCAGCCATGGTATATCGAAACTATACATTTTTATACACACTTTTTGTTCAGTTATAAGGACAAATTTAAAAAGAATGAAGTTCAGATTGGGTTCGGGCTTATTATGGCAATAAGATTTTATCTAAGCTTTACTGAGCTTTGATTTGTCCTGACTTCAGTTAAACATACAGAATGAATAACAAATGATTCGCAGTATATATATGGAAAAAGCTCAACAAATCGACTGTAAATCCGCGGGCCAAAGGAAGTTAGCAAATTTGTTTTCCAATACATGATAATTTTTAGTTTTTCTTCAATTTAAACCACACATAGACATAAGAGCAAACAGTAAGATAAGTTTCAGGCTCAAATCGCCAAAAAAATTAAAAAGAATGAGCCTCGGCCAAATTTACTGGTACTCATGTAATGAGTTTCTGTCTTTCTTCGCGGTCCCTGGTTTATAGTATAAGTAATGGTAATCCAGAAAACTATACATTGCACCGGTACAAAGAAATTTATAAGCCAAACAAAACTGAAAAGGATACAACACAATCGATACAACGTTCGTTCTATATACAAAGCAAGACATGTTAAAACTTCTTTTATGAACAACAGACTAAAGAAAGGGTCAAAAACATACTTTGTTGAAAACCCGTATTGTGACGTGTGGTTGAGTATGACAACACATGTGATTTTACAAGCATGCAGTCTCTCTCGGGGGCACATGAATTTTTCACCTTATTGCACAAGTGGCAATATTAATGTACATTAAAAAGCTTAACCAAGAACTAGAAAAAAAAGAAGTTTTGATTTTTGCTCAAGCGGTATATGTATTGTATAGTTAAGAACAAAAGTAGGGTTTCTTAGTACATATAATAACAAAATTTATTATTATAATGTTAAAATCGATTATATTTTGGGTTTGTTTTAGTGATGTTTAGATTTATTGGTAAATATGGCGCTGAAAGCTGAAGAAATATGTCGTCAACACTTTTCTAGCATATTCTTTAACAGCACTCCATCCGAAAATTGTATACATGTGATCTGAAGCAGCGAACTGGCTTCACAACTTCAACAGCTCTTAGCAGTTAAGGAAAGGAAAGAAAGCCAATTGCATACAAGATTTGCTGTTTAATGTAGAAAAGCTGTGGAAGTTCCTACAAAGTACACTAAGTAAGCGGCTAAAGTAATTCGCAGATTGAAAACAACAGCGTCGGGTAGCGTCAACAGGTTCGAGTGAATGTACTGCGTTCGTAATTTTTTCTTCACAGATCATTAAACCTTTGACTACAAGCTACTTTCTCAACAGATAAACGTAATTTTAAGTATCTAAAAATACCAAATTTTTCTCCTAACTTAAAGCAAGCGGCTAACAACTGCAAATGAAACGCCAGGAGGATGTACATAAGTAAACATAATATACACAATCAGCTTGTCGTATATTAATTTTTACTATAGGTATTGAGTACATAGCAGTTTCCTACTGCGAATTTCCTCTCTTTAGAACTGAATTCCTGAAAGGGTGTCGTTTTATCAACTTGAAGGGAGAAAGGAACTTGCTGTCCTGTTCAGATAATCATTTACACGTATACAACTTCCTGCATTATGTTCGTTGGTTGCTGACGTGTGTTTTAGCCATAAGGCATTTCATCTGCATTGTAGTTTACTCGTTAAATGCATCTTCTGTCCCCACGCCACTAAGTATGCACCTTTTCGAAATGCCTCATTCTCAACGGCGATCCACTTTAACACTATGAGTGTATGCATCAGTTTTCTCATGGTTTTCTTATTTAGCGTTGGCAAACTCTCAATGAGTTGTTTGCTGGCAATAGGAGTACGGACAAAGAAACAACAGGCAGCGAAACATCTTGACTCTTGTTGGTTTTTGAATGAGCCTTGGACAGGATATTGCTTTTGTAGGCGTGCTCTCGGTAAGTGTCCGCTGCTTAGTAATTTTCTGCAAGTAGCCCATATTTGAATAGGGCACGATGAGCTAAATAATTGCACTTTGTTGGATGTAATTGGACTGCTGCGTTGCTCAGCATGACAGATGAAGCATCGAAGATGAAGCAGCGTTTATTGGAGTTTTGAGCGGTTTTTTCACGACGTGTTCGTGAATAACCACGCAGAAAATACACGCAAACAACCGCCTTGTTATTAATTTTTTGGCATTGTCATTAGTTTTATTACTTTTAAAAAGACCGACAACAAACAGTGCAGGTCTTGCGCCCGCAAACCACATGGTATCTTTATTAGTTTTCAATTGATTAATTATAAAACAACGGGGGATAAATGGAAAGATTGATGGTTTCAAAATGTACACAACTTAATTGGGATGAATAAAAAATATCTTGTATACTAAAAAATGATCGACTGAATTTCTGTGATATATGTGTGTGCTCTAAATATATTATCTTAATAATAGTTATGAAAAGATAAAAGAAAATTACTAAGAAAATACTGTCCAGGAAATTCCTCAAATTTGTTTGTACTTCTATATGACAGTGTTACTATTTTAAATATGATAAATGAGGTTTACCAAGTTTTTTTTTCAAACGGCATGCAATTGAGGGATGCTTCACCAAATTTTACTAAATAAAAAGCACATGCAAAGCTCCAAGGCCTTAAGGGTCATTGATCAAAATTTGCCGAAAAGCTAATGAAATGAACAAGTGGATCTTGAGCTGGACTGGCCAACGGTTGATGAAGCATGTGATACGGTTTTAGAGTTTCAGACTTTGTACACTGCTGCTGCTTCAGTTTCTTCATTGTACAAACTACACAAGACCGAATGAGAAAGGTATAGATTTTAAATCGGTTCAATCTTATTTTGATAAAAAATGAAACAATTGCAAATGTTTCTGACAAGTAAAGCTTTCATAAGAAGTGTCCGTTGCATTCTTGAGAAGTCCTTGTTTACAATTCTAATTCCCTTTCAATTTTTTTTAGTGCAAGACACAAATCTCAGAATTCTTTCAAAAGAAAAGACAACTAACAGATTACACTGCATTTATAACAAAGTTAAGCCAGAGCTGTTTTTTTCAAAAGTTATATACAAGATTTTGTCATCCGGCTAAGGAATACAATTATCAAGGGGTATCACCTCTGTACCTTTTAAACTTCTGACATTTTTCAAACGTTCGCTCCCGGGAAAAGGATTGCCTCTCAGTCGTGTTTTTATATGTGGATTTGCCCTTATCAGGTACAACGATTGTTAAGTTTCCTCCATGTTTTGTTGTTGTGTACTCTACAACGGCTCTTTCTCGTTCATTTAATTTAGAACACTTGTAACATGAATCTTTAACTATAATGGATCTTTCAGTTATAGTCAAACTGACCCTCAAGATAAAGAAGAAGAAGAAGAAGTTGCAAAAGCCTTGTACGGAACTTGCAGGTTTTTTGTATGATCAACAACTTGGACTTTGCCACATAAGTTCACAAGATAATAAAAGGCTGTCTGTACCACCTTTGCAACATCTCAAAGATCCGGAGTAGCTGTCTTCTCAGATTCTGAAAAATCTGTCATTCACGCCCTAGTGTCATTTCATCTCGGCTATTGCAAAACTAGCACCGGAGTTCTTCGCGTTCTCTTTATAAGAAAATATCCTACTGGAGCTTTGATCAGCCCTTTGTGACAATAAAACTACAAGCGTTTTTTTAGAGCTACCAGCCTGAGATTGCCCAAGAATTAAGAACAATCATCGGCTAAAATTTTGATCAGACGATTTTAAGATTTTTTTTAAAATCCTTGAACGCAGATATATATGCAAATATTCATAATAATTTTTCTAAGAGATCTTGTAATTTGAAAACATCGAGAAATAAGGACATTTATTTAGTTTAAGGGCACTGATTTGAGGCTGACATCGCTAAAACGTGTACTCAGCAGAAAGCTTCTGGTTCTTATAAAAACGCATGTCTGTATAACTTGAAAAACAATTTATTCCAAGGGGAATAACACACTGGCAGTTAGCGTCCTGAGACGCTCCCCACTGGGACTGAACGGAAAATATTTTCATGCGTTGAAAACCAGTAAGTACAATAAAATTACAGTTTTATCTACTACACATATAAATCATCGTCCTTGTCACGCTTCAAGTACTATTATACCCAACTAATCCTTTCTTTAAACATCAAGATCTAGACACTAAACATGTAACTGTTATACACCTTGACTTTCACTCAATAAAACGAGCACTGTGATTGGCTGATTCTTGGTCACGTGTTCTTGATTCGCTCAGTTGTTGCTTTGTTTGTTTGTGAACAGACCTCTACCTATGCCATCTCTATCCAATCCTCTTTAAAGCTCAAGGCCAGCGGCGACAACCCCTCCCCCTCCCCCTTCCGTTTGTTTACCCTATTCAGACCGGGGACTTTGTGGCACAAAATTCCCGCGCTAGAATTTTCCGAAATTATGAAGTAACGCATCATTTAGAATACATAAAACGTCCTAAAATTCGTGAAACGCTTCTCAGGTTGCTAGGTGGACTACGAGTAGAGCTGCGTCCTCTCGTGTGCGCCGCGCTTTAGGCCGACTACCAACAGTTTTATGATTAAAACACACCATGAGACTTAAGAAACAACAGCAGAATCTACAACGATTTAGACAATAACACTTAAAAGTGTTGTTATATGTAGTGTAGCTTCATTAACAAAATTTTTTGAATAAAGTATTGATTCCTGCAAATTGTTCTAGTAAAATTTCTAGTTACAAACAAAGTTGTACGATCGACTATTTGTCTAATCCATAAATTTAGGCTATAATATATTTAACAATTATTCCAAGAGCGCGCGTTGGATATGAGATGGTAAATAGCCGACGAGGCGCGTAGCGCCGAGTT
>JAOBAT010065316.1:0-47113 GCA_026413305.1 Hydrozoanthus tunicans
TCCAGAGCATCAGAACGATCGGGATCCGACATCCACTGGCAAGGCATTCAGTATCCAGAGCATCAGAACGATCGGGACCCACATCTACTGGCAAGGCATTCAGTATCCAGAGCTTCAGAGCGATCGGGATCCGACATCCACTGGCAAGGCATTCAGTATCCAGAGCATCAGAGCGATCGGGATCCGACATCCACTGGCAAGGCATTCAGTACCCAGAGCATCAGAACGATCGGGACCCACATCTACTGGCAAGGCATTCAGTATCCAGAGCTTCAGAGCGATCGGGATCCGACATCCACTGGCAAGGCATTCAGTATCCAGAGCATCAGAACGATCGGGATCCGACATCCACAGGCAAGGCATTCAGTATCCAGAGCATCAACGATCGGGATCCGACATCCACTGGCAATGCATTCAGCATTAACAACAAATAATGCATCCAGCTTCCACGGAATCTACGACCTAAGCATCAGGTTTCCAGAGAGTGAAATCCAGCATCCAGTAGTGCTTTGGATATGCTTACATGGGGCGATGTAGGATCAATACAGGTTTATAGGGCGGCATTTTTATTATGTCACAGTTTCGAGACACAGACATACCAAGTTAAACGCTTTCAGCAAAACCTTTGCGTTATTCAAAGCCGGTTAGTTCTCTACATCTCGCTGCATGTTAGTCAATCCAGACTGGCATAAGCTAGGTAAATATGTTTAAAACGTCCTACAGCACCATTTAAAACTGTTCTATATACTATCTGTAGTAATTAGAAACATGGTTTGTGTAATGCCGTTGTTCTTGGTACAACACACATCTAGTAACTAGATTGAAAACTTCGCTTGAAGTGATTCTTTTATCCGAAAATCCAAAGCAAAGAAAAACTGTTGAGGACACAAATTCAATTACATTTTCGTACCTAAACAAGAAAAACGTTTGGCAGAAACAAAATAAGTAAGTTTTTCAAACAAGCTTGTAAAGAAACTGAGCTAAAATATTTCGAATGGCTGCAGAGTGTTATCGACCTCAAAATATTAAAAAGTTTTGTGCCTAAATATGTACTGAATTCTATACTAGTTACACTTTAACAATTACTACAAACTCTTTTCTTTTATAACACGGCTGAAAGCCAGGTTTTTAAATGTCAAAAGACATAACTGGTTCTTCGTAAGGTTTGAAATGTTCAGAGTGTCGGGTTTTTCGTTTTAATTTCTTTTTCTTCTTTGAATTTCGCCCTTTTTGCTGGTCAGCGGACTGCGCCACCGTGGTCGGGCTGAACGTATAACGCCTAGACGGTCTGTAGTAGTCTGCCGACGAATCGGATAAGTATCCATCTGGCACACGACTTCTTAGAGATGTTCCCACTGACATGGCCCTCCTACCAAGGCTGGGAATGTTACCTGATGTAATTGGTTGCCCAGATACTTTACTTTCTTTGCGCAAACTCAATGGAGGTAGATATTCTGGCTCGTTATTTTCTGCTCCAAGAAAACTGATCTTTAGGGGATTTTGAGGGATGTCTTCGCCTGCTGCGTTCAAGTTTCCGAGGCTAAAGCAATGCTTTCCAGTAGGGAGCATGTTGTTGTTAACCTCTGGTGGTACATCGTATTGTTCAACAGTGAGTACTCCTTTCACTTTTGAACGAGTTTTGGGGACAGGTTTGAAAGCTCCATTACCTTTGCTCAGATTTACTGCTGATGGCGTTGGACGGAAAACATTTCCTTGATCTTTTGGAAGTACGAGGCTTCGCTTATTTGGTTCGGTCTCATTCTTGACTCTTGCTTTATCTACTGGACTATAAGAAGTTAACATTTGCTCTGTGCTCGTAGCTCTCATCTTTTCCATTACAGGAACTTGATGTTTGGGATCGGGAAACTGTTGGGTAGGTCGGCGTCTACTTCTAGGCACTTCAGGCCCAACAAAGCACTCATTCTCAGGTGAAGGCTTTGAAAGCTTCTTAACAGCAATCTGTGGATCTTCGTCCGGTTGTACATCAAATACCTCGGTAGGGTAATGGATGGGTGGTGTGCCTCGTACTAGGGGAAGAGCTGTAGGGCCCTGTTTTGGATACTCAAGCTTGTACCTTAATGGACCCACTTGCTTGCCGTTGTGCACTTCCTCGAGTGGTTCCTTGATGTCATCTTGTTGGTTTTTTTCTGTAAAAACATTAATTTGAGCACGCCCTGAGGTAAAGGAAGATGCCACGCTTTCGTTATCATCATTGTCTCGTACTTTCACTAGCACGGCTATAATATCAGATTCTCCACCAGTTGGATTTCGGCTGTTTGTTGGAGTTACTGGTACAACAATAACTTTCTCCTCTTGCTGTTCTTTTGTGTGTATTTTGATTTCTTGGTGTTTGAAGACCGATGAAACAGGTTTCATGGGAACAAACAGAGTGGAAACCTCGTAAGGCTTGCTCTTGGTGGAGTCTAAATCGTCAATGAGCACGTCAAACTGGATGGCTTCCGGATGGCCTTGTACATCAATGTTCAGAGTCGAAGACTTGTTGGGTGCGGGCTCATTTTCCATTTTAACAACATCTGCAAGCACAACTTCATCTTTAGCTTCGATCCGTTCTTTCAGACTAATCACCGTTGTTTTTAACTCTGTAATTTGTGTTATTAGTGTTTTCTTCTCCAAACGAATTTCCTCAATCGTTACAATCTTTGTCTCAAGCTGTGCTCTTAGCGAAATAACCTCAAGTTCAAGTTCTTTGTTGCGACCTCGTAAAACCTTCACTTCGTCATAAAGCTGGGATTCCTCCCGTTGTTTCAACTCGTCTTTAAGACGATCTTTTTCCTTGATGGCTTTTGTAATCTTCTGGTCTTTCATATCAATTTCTACTCTCAGGCTGCGGAATTGTTTCTCATGGGACAAAAGAATGTTCTCTTTGTTTTGCAGTTCTTGTTTGATGAACTTTAGCTCTTCTTGTAATACCTCTACCTTTCGTCTTTCTGTGGAAAGGTCACCATGAAAAACAGTTGAGTTCTCTTGTGAAATGCCAATGTTCTTATTTGACGTGTCTTTAGATTGATTCACCTCAGCTTCTTGTTTTGTAGTGCTAAACAAAGTCTCTTGAATCTGTGTTTCAACATTTTTTTCTTCATTGTTGATTTGCTTGTTTTCCTTTTCCAGCTCTTTGTATTGTAACTTCAAGGCTTCGTATCGCGGTTTCCATGCTTCATCAACTTCGAGCTCTTTAACTTTCGATCTTGCTTCCTCTAGTTCTTTAAGATGACATTCGCATTCTTTACTTTTTGTTTCAAAACATTCCTTCAGTTCCCTGACTTCTCGCTCTTTTACCATCACTTCAGACTCAATCTCGATTACTGTTGTCTTCTCGACTAAGGTGTGTTTTTGCTCCAGCTCGTGTATACGTTGAGTAAGATTTTCTACTTCAACTGTCTTTTTGTCTTGCAAGTCGGATATACCTCCTAATTTTGGTTCAAGACTTTTAAACTGCAGTATCTCTTCATTTAAAATGGTAATCTTCTCTTGCAGCTCGTTTTTCTCTTTCCTCAACTTCTCTCGATCGTTTTCTATCTCCATCATTATTTGTTTCAAGAACTCGGTTTCTTGACTTGCTTCTTTCAGTAACAGAACTTCAGTCCGTGCTTTCTCAAGCTCTTCGCTGTTGACCTGGTATTGTGCTACTTCCATTTCCAGTTCAGTGAGTCTCGCCATTTTACGACGCAATTCCGTAATAGTTTGGTCCTTACTTGTAAGCTCGAGTTTCAGTTCATTATTGCGCTCGTTCGATCGTGTAAGTTGTTCCTGTTTTGACAGTGAGTTATTCCTAAAAGCTGATAACTGTTCATTTAGGCTCTTTTTCAGCTTTTTCAAACTGGCAAGCTCCTCTTCTAAGCCTACAATTGTTGCATTCAAGTTGCTCACTTTCGTTTCTTGTTCTTCCTTGAAGTCCTCAAAAGCGTCTTGCAATTCTCGTAGTTCGTCACCATTGTCTTGCGGTACTGCGTCCACCGTGTCTTCAATCTCACAGAAAACTCGTTCCTCCACAGCAGACTTCACATTCTCTTCTTGAACCTTCTCAACCTCATCTTGAAGATTTTTGATTTGTTGTTCAAATTCCTGTTTTTCTTGCTCGTAAAGTTCTCTCTCTTTGGTCAGTGTTTCATCCAGTTGCTCCTTTTCTTTTGTTAAATAATCTTTCTCAGCCTGGAAGTTGGAAAAGTTTTTGTTTACTGTTGAAATTTGTTCTTGAAGAGCTACCAATTTGTTCTTAAGATTCTTGTTTTCTTTTCCGAGACTGTCTTTTTCCTTTTGAACATTCAGAAAATCTTTATTCAGCCTGGCAATCTGATCTCGGAAAGCAGCTATTTGTCGCTTGAAGTCGTCGTTTTGTTTAACTTGATACTCTTTTTCCATTTGAACCTGTGCAAGTTCTTTACTTGTTGTTGTAATCTGATCTTCAAGAACATGGACCTGTCCTCTGAAATCCTTGTTCTCCTTGGTAACAAAATCTTTTTCTGTGTGCGCACTTGTTAACTCTGACCTCAATCTCGTAATTTGTTCTTGTAGCGAATCAATCTTCCGTTGGTAGTTTTCCTTGTTGTCCCTATCTGTCTTTATCTTTTCCTGAAAGGTTTTCATATCTGTTTTTAAGGTGTCTCTCTCTTGCAGCGTAGCTTCCAGGTCTTGCTGAACATTTGTGAGTTGTTTCTCTAACACGTTCGTTTTATTCTGCAGACTCTTGCAAGTAGAGACGTGCATTTCCTTTTCTAGTTGTACATTAGAGAACCTCTGTTTCTGTTCAGTGAGTTCAGCCTGGACAATAACAACCTGTGATTTAAGCTCTTCGTTCCTCTCACTCAAGCTGTCAAAATTGTTTTGGACACTAGTCAAATCTTTGCTCAGTTCCGTTATCTGGTCTTGCAAAGTAGCTTTCTCGTTTTCAAGGCATGTTTTTTCTTCAGCTAGCTTTTTTCTTACGTCGCTGTTTTCTTTTACCAGTTTGTCCAGCTCAACAAACTGAATTTGGAGTTCCTCCTTCTCATTCACACATTTATCTCTTTCGCTTTTAAGATCTGTGCGAGCCGTGCCAAGTTGAGTTTCAAGAAGAATGATCTCTCGTTTTGTACTTTCAAAATCTTTTTTGACGGCTATACAATCCGCTCTAGCTGTGCTAAGTTCTTTGCCAAGTTCTTCATTCTGGAGTTTGAAAGAAGCCAGCTGTTGCTCTATTGCTTTTTTCTCCTTTTCAAGCATGGCTTGTTCTTCTGCCAACAAATCCTTTTGGCCATCCATCTTTTTTCTTAGTTTTTCGTTTTCCATCAGGTAGTTTTCTTTGTCTGCCTTAAAAGAGAGCCTTTCTTTCTCTAGAATCATCTTTAGTTTCTCGCTTTCACTTTTTAGCAAAGAAAGTTCTCTGTTGGATTCATTTGAACCCAACTGAAGTTTTGAGACCTTCTTCTCAAGCAAAACGATTTGGCTTTGTAAGCTTTCTTTATCTTGGTCATACAAGCTCATTTCTTTGTCCCTTAATCTTCTTAAATCATCGTTCTCTTTGATGAGAGAGTCTCTCTCTGTTGATAACGAATCGTTCTCTTTAACAATGGCCGTCATGTCTGAATGGAAGTTGTCCGCTTCTTCTTGCATAACATTAATCCGATGGTGAAGTTCACTTTTTTGTCTTTCATTTGTTTCCTTTTCTTTTTTAATTGTCATTTTGAGCTTGTTTGCTTCATGAAGCAAGGACTCTTTTTCTTCTTTCTGCTTGTCTATTTCCTTTCCAAGCTTTTCAATTTCGCTCTGCAATGAAAGGTTATTTCTCTCACAAGATTCTTTGTCTTTTCTGTGTAGCTCTACGTCTTCTTTCAACTTGGTTTTCAAAGATTTGGTTTCTTTAATAAGAGTTTCGTTCTCCTTTTGTATCAAAACAAACTCCTGTTGCAAAGTCGAAATTTTCTCTTGTAGAGAGAATGTCTGTTTCGAAAGACCCGCTTTGTTCTTTTCATGATTATTCGTCAGTTCGTCGATCTTGGTTTTCAGTGAATTATTGGTGCTTTTAAGTTTTTCTATCTCTGTTTCGCAAGCCATGTGCTCATCTCGGAGTTTAGCCTCGCGACTGCGCACAGCATCAATTTCTTGTTCAAGACTGACGACGATTTCTGAGCGTGTGTTCTCGTTCTCTGTTAGTTTTTCTTTTAAATAGTTACTCTCGTGTAGAACAGTTTCATACTGTTTGCCAAGCACAGACAGTTTGTCTTGAAATCTGTAGGTTTGTTCTTGTAAATCTGTTGTGTTACTTAAGAGGGAATCTTTCTCACGTTTAAGCTCTATCATCTCGGCCTGACAACGGTCCTGTTGCCTTTTCAAGGTCTCGTTCTCTTTAGACAGGGGCTCTTTTTCCTTCAGCTGTGTCGCGATGTCTTCTTGTAGTTCTTGAACCAACTCTTTCAAGGTTTCGTTTTCACGTCTAAAGAAGTTCTTTTCTTCCTCACTTCCCCGCGAAGATTCTTGCGACTTTAGGACGTCTTCGTAGCCAAGCCGCCATTTCTGGGCTTCATCTCCCAGAAGCACAACTTCCTCTGTTCTGCAGTCAAGCTCTTTATTGCGCTCATACACAACATTTTGCATGTCGTCCAGTTCCTTTAAGAGCCTTGCAATATTTTGTTCTTGAGCCATTATCTGATTCTTGCACTGTTTCTCGCTGTTAATCAGTTCTTGTAGGAGCTGGTTTTCACTTCTGCGTTGATCTTCAGATAGTTTAATCTTCTCCCTTAAGTCCTGATTCTCCATCAGCAGAAGAGTATTCTGCTTTTCAAGTTCTCTGTCTTGTTTCTCCAGTCTGTCATGCCTCGTTTTCCAGTCCCTTACCTCGTCTTTTACAGAGTTCATCTCCTTGCAAATTACTTCGTACTCCTTTGTTTCGTGTTTAGTAAGCTGTGATTTCAGAGCATAGAGTTCCGTTCCTATCGTAGTTTTTTCTCTCATTAGCTGTTGAATAGTTTTTTCTTTATCCTCAGCTTCTTTACGTAACACCTCGCAGCGCATTTGTGAGCCGCTAAGTTGTTCGCAGCGCAACTTCATCTGCAGGTCGGCTTTGTTCTTATCTTCTGTAATTTGTAAGCGAAAGCGTTCTTTTTCCAAATGTGCTTCGGAAAGTTCTTGCTCAAATGATAGAACCTTACTGTTTAACTCCTTTAGCTTCCTTTCCTTACTTTCTCTGTCCTTCGTAGCAATATTCAAGTCGCGTTCAAGCTCTCGCACACGACGAGGAAAGCTTGACAGCTTCGTTTCAAGGTCTGCATTACGTGTACGAGCTTGAACTAAACTAGCATCAAGTCCCTCGATTCTTTTATCGTAAGCGATTACCTGGGTTCTGAAGACTTCTATAGTTTTCAAGGCTTCACCGTGTTTCTCGTTACATTCTCGTAATGCGTCTTGCAGTAGCTGTGTCTGTTGGAGCTGGGTGTAATCTGATTGCTGAAGTTGTCCATCTAGCAACGAGACTTGGTTTGTGTAGCTGAGCAGCTCTTGTTCGAATTTTCGTTTTTCACCTGTTAACTCATCAACTTTTAGCTTCAGTGATTCAATCTCGGCAATGAAACGCGAGTCAGTAAGATCTTTCTCTTTTCTTAGATTGTGCAGTTGCTCGTGAAGTTGTTCGTTTTCTTCGTTAAGCATCTTTACAACGGCCTCCAGCTCGTTCGTTGCTCCATTATCGAGTACTTGGGGGAAAGCACCTTCCGCTTGTCCGGCTCTCTCGCATGAGACCAACTCTTCACTTTCAGGTGTTTGCTGTCCGCCCTTCATCTCTCTTGCAATTTTCTGAACCTGGTTGTTCTCGGTTTGTAAGGCTCCATTTTGCACTAGCACGGTTGAATAAGATTCCTGATATGTTCCTGTAGAGGGAAAAAGTTCAAAGCATTTACACGTGAATGCAACAGAATGACACCCAGTCCGATATCTTAAATCGGTCAAGTAATTAAGTTTGTTTCAAGCTGGGGTCAAACGAGAACGAGAATCGATAAGAGTTTTGAAAGAGAGTATTGCCCAACTCTCATGTGCACGGATTACAGGCGATGAGAGTTGACAACAGCGGCAAAAAGACGTATGAAGCTCTCATCGACTCTCATCCAAAATTCGAAGATGTCTAAAATTGATGAGATTTTATGATAGTGCATGAGATAGAGTTTGCAGTCAAACAAGATGAGATTCTGAACTCTCATCAACTTTCATCCTCGTTTGACCCCCACTTAAAACTCTAAAGCCCCTGCTTCGATCCCCGTTCTGGTCGAGTATTGAACATTAACTTTCTTCAGTCTTCTTTCGTCACACCGCCCGAGGAGAGGGCAGTTCGTATCAGCCATTTATCTCATTAAAGAAGGATCGGCTGTATCGGTAAACAAACAAGAAAAGGAAAAAATAAAGAAATTAAAGAAAAGGAAAAGAAAACGGAACGAAATGAAAGGAGAAGAATAGAGTGGAAAGGAAGGAAGCACGACCATGCAAGCATAAAATATCTTTGAACGTGAAAATGGCAGTTTACGTACCTTCATAATTCTTCAAGGCACCGATTTTTTCCTCGGTGTTCGCGCAAACGAGATTCAGTGTTCCAAGTTTAGACCTTGTATTCTTCAGTTCCTCATCAAGGCTTAAAAACTTTTGCTGCGCGTTGTTTATCTGCTGCTTGTAGTCTTCCTCTGCTCTCAGTGTTTGGACGCTTTGCTGAACTACTGTTTTAGTGGCAGTCTTTGTCACTTGGTTGACACTTGTGCTGGATTGAACAAGCTGTGCACTGGACACGCGGGAGGTTTTCTGTACTTGCTGTTTGTAGTTGGCTTCTTGCTGTACAAGTTGGTGCCCGATTGGGTTCTCCGCTAGCTGCTTGTCCATTCTATGAGGAATAAAGAAAGACTTTATTTAAGTGTCAGCTGACATAGCAGCCTAGACTACTAAATGGGGACACTATTTAAAAGTGTAGTACATATAGAACAAGTAGTACATTTTTTCGTCTTAAATTGTGTTTAACTTTACTTTTCTGATTTTGTTTTTACATAACGCTAAGGACGTGTTTCTTTGATCTCACCTGGTACAGCCTTCCAAACTTTAGGCCCCATGTAACATAGAATACATAGAATGTTCACCAATGGAAATTGTTCTAAATTTCGGTGTTATAAAATCACAGTTTCTTAGAGAATAGTTACACTTTGAAATCTGAGATAGGTTGTAAATGTAATCTGGACACATGTTGTTCCTAAGCTTCCAGTAGCTAACTGAAACCAAATTACAATAAAATTCTGCGTATAAGAACCTAAAGTTTTTAATATAAATTAAATGGTACTTAAAGCAAATTTAATAAGACTACCAAGGTTTTTTATAAATAGGAATTTGTATTTTTGTATGAATTTCCAAGTTTAAGTTTATCATAAATATCATCTTATAATACAATATAAACCCATTGTAACATAGTGCCTAGCTCTAACAGCCTCCAGCATGTAATAATTATATAACAAGAGACTAATAATAGCCCTAACAACCACTAGCTCATTAACATGTAATATAGTTATAGAGCATGAGATTCTCATCATAACATTAAAATTCTCAGTAAACAAAACATTTTCCCTCGTGAGCAGTCATTAAGTGTATATTAATTCTTATCTTTTATTTACTTCAGCTTCCAGGGTAAGAATAAGCTAGATTCCTTTGTTGAACTGTTGACAGCAATCTTAGAGTAATGCTAATCTACACACAAAGATGTTTTTTTATATGTTGAGATCACCCAAACCAACTTACTTTGACTTTGATTTTGTAGACTTGTTAGTCTGTCCGGGTTACTGGTTGTCGAGGCCCCCTCACGGGGCTTTGCTATCCCGTCAAGCTTTGGGGTCTTTGTCACGTTGTTGTCTCAGGCTTTCACCCAGTCGAGAGGTAATCTAGAAAAAGATATTGGTAAAATGTTGGTTTTGCTTTGCCTGCTACATATTCTTTAGTCAAGTATGACTACATTTTTCTCCCTTCACCTTTCTTTGTTTAGGAGATGTGTTTTTTGGCTTTTTTAGAGTTATCAGCATTTGTTAGCCGCATATACTAACGCTAGAGATTGTGACAAATATATAGAGACCGCTATCTTTTTCGCAATATACAAGTGACCATCTTTTTTTACGATTAGTTTCAAAACCCGTAACTGACAGCACAAATCTTCTGCCATTGACTGAGTGTATACGTACACTAGAAATATAAAAGTGGATTACAATAAAAAGAAAGTGATCGCAAGCATGCGTAGGTCTTAACATGATTGTTTTTGCAAAATTGTAAAAAGTACTTGCGAATTACAATTTAGGAAATGGAAATGTAAGATTTTTGTAATTTCAGTGACTTTGCAGAAACCGGTGCACTTTGTTTTAAACACCTTAGTCTGATTAATTTTTTTTTTTTGAGTCGGCTTTTAAAAAAACCCGAAAACCCGAGTCATTCTTTTTCTTAATGTAAGCGGAATGTCTCAAAACAATCGGTGCTCAAAAAAGTAACTGAACTACAATTAGAGCGCAAAAGGCACGAAGCTGCAGTGACACGTTTGCATTTGTAAGTGTGTTAAATTTTTCGGGCCTATAAAATAACACGAGTTTTTTTTCTAAAACTAAGTCAGTAAGTCTCTGCTTATTGTAGACATTATGGTTTTGGCGGTAGAAGAGAAGGTTTGTGCGCTAGTTTTTGGGCGAAAGTTTGAAGTTTGCCCTGAAACCGGTGACATTCCCGAAATATTAGAAAATACTAGCTTTATAGTAAAAACTATGCTATTGTAAAAATACGTAAACGTAAGCCTTGTTCTCTCAGTGGCATGCAAGTTGTTTGTTTTAATTAAACTCAGAAAGCTGCAAACTCTTATCGTGAAAACAAAAAACATTTTAGTAAATTTGCCCATAATGTGATTATCATGATTGTCATGTAGACGTGTCGCACAATAAATAGAACTCGCTCAGATTTTTAGTCATCTGATACTCCAAGCCTGAAACTCAAATAATTTTTCATGTTTTCTGTATGCCTTAGCTTTATATGAATAACACATACGAAGCGCTCACTCTTTTGATTTTAGTAGTTTATTTGAACGTTTACTGTTAGTATTGTTAAAGATCTGTATAGAATGATTTCCAGATCATGACTTGGTGATTTATCTTAATTTTCTTCGTCCATCGGACTCGGATATTGTGTTTTGACTGATTAAAAAAGTCCCTACTTGAATCAGGAAACCATTCAATACAGCTTTTGTTATATGGGTCCTTGCTGATAAGTTTTGCAAAAGATGTGAAAAGTCGAAAAAATAAGACCGGGAGCGAGTGAAATTGTGCGCGCGCTTCAGCGGTGTAGTTGGTAACTGCACGACTTATATGCATGGGCAAATATAAAAGTAATACGCGTGAGATTTAACCAATGAAAGTTCCAGAAAAGCCAAATTGAAGAGAAAACTATGGCAGACCACTAAACTGCTACGAGGCGAATTTAAATATTATGTCAATTAACAAGGCTAAATTCTCTGATGAAGTTTGACGCAAAGAATCTTTGTTGTCCCTATGCATAGCATCAGACACTCGTGATATTTCGACCTGTAATTTACCTCAATTAGTTTTACATAGTAGACAACTGTTCCACCTTCTTATCTAAATAAGAAAATTTTTTATTTTAACTGAACTTATTTCAAATCAAGGTTTGGTGAAGTTTTTCCGCTGCGTCAGTTCGGGAACTTTCGACTTTTCATTTTGTGCTTTGAGAATATGGAATCCCTACGGAGTTTCAATTGTTTGACAGAAAATTAATTCGCCTTTCTGGTGTTCATTTATTGAGTCGTTAATTTTGGTTCATATTTTGCCACTGTTTGTTACTATGTGTACACTACTTATCGGTGCTTTGTTTGTCAAAACTCTCTTAGCTTCAAAATTTCGCCAACTGCCTGGATAACTCTTTGAATATGCATTCAGGTTCTGGACACTTCCTGAAAGTGATATAACATGGGCAAAATGTTATGACAGATTCTGGATGGATAACTTTATGAGCTTTTGTTTTGTTGAACATGTTTCGTGGGAAAATGCAATCCTTTGTCTTTAGCCTTTTCAAATTCTTTTTTTCAAACTGCGTTGTCTTTTTAGATGTTTTTGTCCCGAAGCAAAGATTCTTAACGCGAAACTTGATTTTAGCTGAGTCATCGGTAAACTCAATTTCAAAAATGTACCGAAACCTGAAAATCAAATTCAGAACTTTAACTTTCACACGAAATTTACTCAAGCAAAGATAATTATTTCAATAACCTTTTTGAAATACTGTGTATGACAGCAAAAGAAATAGCCGATCTTTATTAAGAAACAATAAAGCTAAATCAATTTCTTTCGAAGTCGTTTTGCTGTTAATCCTAGGAGTTTGTGGAGCTTGTTTTCTCACGGAGCTAAACTGACTGAAACTCACACACTTGGATTAAGCACAACGAAATCAATGTCAATGTTATTATGGCTCAACTCGTATTTGCATTGTTTTCTTTTTTACACTTCGAGATTTTTGTAAACTTTATTACGCTTTTTGGGAACAGTTTGACATTTGCGTCCTCATCCTACATAACCGATCCGGCAAAAAACTTTGTTCATTTTCCAACATACATTTACAAAACTGAAGAAAAAACCCTTCATGCGGGTAATTTTGTACTAATATCTTATGACAAAGTTTATGAATATTTCCACAAACACGCCGCATTAAGGTATCAAGCACATTCTCCATCTCGCTGCATGCGAACCTTACCCAAAAATTGTTAATTTTCCAACATGCCTATTTAAAAGATATATAAAACAGTGGACCAATATCTTATAGTTACAATATGATCGGGACCTCTTCCTCTGCAATAAGTTACCTCTTCTGCGTTCGGCAAAATGTCAGAGAGCTTTTAGTCATAAAAAGTTTGTTTAAACTCCATGAAATTATAAGTATAGATCTATCAGTTTCGTTCTTGTGCAAAGTTTTAACTTCATCTGTGCAAAATGTTTGTTAAAGTTTTTCTGACTACAAAAATAATAATACCAAAATTTAGTTTAGTTAGTCCATTTTCTTGATAAAGGTGACACAGGTTTGAGTTGTAAGCCTGAGATCTACTAAAACTGGCTAAAGGAAAAACCAGGAATGTAAATGAATGCTGTAGTAAGAATTAAATATAAAGACCCCTTAATGCGCGGAGATGGCCAAACGTTTAAATTGTAAATGATAATGTTTTAACTAGCATTTAAGTTAACAAACTTTACCTGAAAGTTGATAAACACAAAAACAAACCAACACCGACGGCCACTAAACCAGTGACATCTCAAACCACTCTGAGATCGACGTAAATAGTGTCTACACGACCCACGATTAAAGCTTTCACGGTTGAACTCACTCGTCTCGATTCAGTGCTTCATTTAGTTGAGGTGTAAAGGAACTGGTGACGAGAATGCGAAAGTATCGAACTTGGCCCGCTGAGTTGTTCAAAGGCCAATTAGCACTAACCTAGAGTTAAGTTTTGAAGTTTCCAACCTTATTCAGACTGAATGGAGCTGTAATTTTGGAGTTGACAAGTTTTTTTCCGTGAAAAGTCAAAAAAGTATTTTATAAGTACCGCAAAGATTTCCTTAGAGAAGAAATTGTTGCTTGAGTTTAGCTTAGTTAACCAGCCTTTGACAATTGGCTGGACCCAGTCATGAACTGAAAGGATGACATGTCAGAATTTTAGCTCTATTGATAGTTTTCAAATTAAGTTTTTTTCGCATATACAGCTTTGCGTTGCGCGAAGTTCCACGAGAAGTAACTTTTTCAGGGCAGTGAACATCCAAATTGGAGCAGAAACTTTGATAAACAACGTTACCAACTTTTAAAGAATTAAAGTGCCGCAAAAAGGGCGAATCCTTTAAATATATTTGAGAAACCCGGCCGGAGATAAGCATAGGTACTAATCAGGTAAAGGGCCCATCTCCTATAAGTGTGAGAAGATGTGGCTGCGCTTGTGGGACGGCATTTTAGAACTGTTATAGAACTGACTAGTATTACCGCTGAGCATGCGCGCTAGTTCGGCGGCCTGATTGAAGTCGTAAGAGTGGTTTAACGGCCTTCTTTTTTTCAAAACTGTGTATATTACTGCAAATATCACTTCACGAATGAATAGATATTTCCATTATGTAGCTTTCGTTTTAAAGTTTTTAATAAAGGACTCAAATATGATATACAAACCATCAAACATAGGCCTGGAAGCTAAGAGTTTTAGCTTAAACGCATGGACTACTTAAAAGCCTTCTTCACAAGTATTCTTTTAAGCTTAAAGCTACACATTCTTGTTCTAACGACGCCATTTATGCACGCGAGTTAAATGTTGGCTTAGGGCTGATAAAAAACTATTTTTATGCATGCATAATTCGGCAACGGGTTCATTAATTGTGCTCTATCTTTTCTTTGGAAAGAGTGCGCGAGCGAAGTCCTGTCGACATTCGTCCATGAAATCATCGTCACAAAGGACACGCATGCGCGCACTAAAGACAAGAAAACACATCTAGCAAGTTTTCAGTCTGTTGTCAGCGTTGAAAACTCGAGAAAAGCTTACCTAAAAGATACGCCTGAAATCGGTTTATCTTGAAGAGTTTGATAGTCTACCTTGAAACTTTGGTCAAAAATGGCTTCCTTCGGCAGAAGGTCTTCGTCGTTGTCAGATGTAGCCGGCTTTAGCCGAAAGTTTCAAAGTTTGGACCTCACCGAGGAAAGGAATGTGAATCAAAATTATATGTTGACTCCGTTTGACTTGTCGGAGTGTGTAGGCCCAACGGGAACGCCTTATCCAAAGCCGCTACTGGGATCGAACCCTGACGAGTCGATGGTTGAGACCCGTTTCGGATCTTCGCTGAATGGTCAGGACAGAAACCAGTCCAAGAAGCGCAGACCAAAGAAATCTTTTTCCGCAACAATCTTGACACCAGGTCAGAAATCGCCCGCTAAAACCACGCCGCGCAGGAAAACCAATATTCCGCAGGAACAACGGAAATTGATCAACAACACAGAGAGAGCCTCCCAAGATCGTCAAGAATCTTCAGAATCCAAAATTGCTTCAACTAAGGATTTAAAGGCGAAAAAATCCCGCATTCCTGTGCCTATTAGTATCAGGGGAAGCAAATCAGCGACTGAGATTAATCGGTTGGCAAAAGAACTCCCAAAAGTCATCAAGCGATTTTCCAGTTTTCCAAATCTTGCCTGGAATAGGCCATCAAAAATACCAGTGAGGATTTTAAAGGTATGTGGAAGAGTAAACTCGTTTTCTAGGTCGTCTAGTCTGGACTTTTAAAAAAAAGATTGTAGCTATTTTGATGGTTTAAGCTTCAAAGCGTGTTCAATTGTACATGCTATAGTGTGTGCCACTGTGCACATTAGCGATGGCAAAAGACCATCATCAGAGAAAACTTTACAATTTATGTCGTCCTTTATTACTACTAAGACACGAAAATAAAGACCATACTGAAACGACACAAGTTTTGCAGTCAAGGGAGATACTTATTTCAAAGAAAAAGGGTGTTCAACCAAAATATCATTTTTATTCAAAAACGAATAGTAATTCAAAGGGTACGTGCACTTTAGTTCAAGGGAAGAAACACTGAATCAAAGCAGGGCTGGTGTATATACCTTACATGCTTATTTCAATGTGCTTCCGCTTCCATTTAATTTCAAGTTTGCATTCAAAGGAAAGCACTTGTTCAAGGAAGGGTTCTTGTTTCAGAGTGGATGCTTGATTGATATTCTAAAGAAGTTGCTCACTCAAAGGAAAGTAATTGTTCAAGGGCAATGGGGGAGCGCAATTATTCAAGGGGGTGGGGGAGGGGAAACTTGATCACAAAAGAACGCCAGTTTGATGAACCAAACAAACACAATATTTTCCGATAAAGAGAATTAGTAACTATAAGATTTATTCACATCCACTCTCTCAAAAACAAAATGTGTTGACAAATTTTTTGTCATTTATTTCTAAGAAAAACAAAAGTGTTTCTACTGTTAAGCCAAGCAACGATGCTGTAGAGACACCTAGCAAAGCAACAACCAGCAAACGAAAGACTGTTAATGGCCTAAAAACTCCGCCCAGTTCACCACGGTCACCCTGTGTTAAAGCAAAGAAGGACCCAGCCATTGGCTGTACTTCCAGAAAGAATGTAACGAAAGAGTCCGTTAGCGTTACTCCGCCAGAAAGTGACGGAAAAGACGAAGATCCACAACCTAGCATTTCCACTGAGCCTTCTCAGAAAGAGCACCAAAATGACACAAGTTTGCAAAGCGACGTGGATCTCGACAAGAGCAACAAGTTGCAGGTCGTTCCTGATGTAAGTCGACCTCCACAGCTCGAGGGAACTCTCTCTCACGAGAAGGATCTGGTTAGTGGGAACTTCTCTCACCTCGAGTCCTCGATACTGGTTTCCAATTTTGAAACAGATAGCGGCGAAGAGACTGAGAAAGAAAAAGACTCAGGAGAAAACCCTCAACCAGAGAACACGTTACAGCTCGCACTTTTGTCTCAACAAGATGAGCTGTGTGGCACAAAGGACACATGCAGCAGTTCGTCCAAAGTGTCTTTACCCTTTGAGGAAGACAGCCTCTCAAACAATGGCGCGAAAGCCGAAGGGAAGAAAGACTCGCTTGTCAGTTGCAAGCCTTCTGAAACGGAGGAGTCGCCCCAACACTCAACCGTATCGACAGCTTCTGAAGTGAGCAGCTCTGGTTTTTGCTATCACCAATCCTCCATACTGCTTCTTAGCTGTGAAACAGAGTGTAGCTCGGACAGTGGAGCAGAAACCGATAAAGCAATAGAAATTAGCAGCAAACCACCTCAAAACGAAGAGGATAAGCCGTGTGTGCATGATGTTGGAGCTAGAGATTCGGCCAACAGCAAACAGGGGCCCGCCATTGAAAGGGACAGCGGCATTGCGTTGTCAAACATAACACTAGCTGGTAACCAGTCTTCATTGCTAGTGATGTCACATGACACAGACTGCAGTACTGCTGACGAGCTCGAACAAGTCAGCTCCAGCAACGATGAATTACAGAAGGAACGTAAAAATCCGGATCGTCTCCAGTCTTACAGCGACCGAGAGTGTGAAGGATCCAGTCCACGCGATCTCAACAGCACAAAAGAAGCGGTAAGCGTCTTTAGAGAACATTTTGTTTTACTAAAACTTTTATTTAGGAAAACTTAGGGAAATATTTGTAAATCCTGTTATCATCACATAAACTACTTCTTCGTGAAAATGCTCAATTATTGTATCAAACCGAATCTGGAAACTTTAGGCGATGAACTTAACTTTGTTTTTGTCACCATTGGTTTGTTTCGCGTTTCAGTTTTTCAATAACTTTAATAGTTGACGATGATTTGGTTGCCAAGTGGTTTTGTTTCAATTGAGGAAGTCTCTTTTGAATTCAAAAATAGGAAGTGCTCCGCCGCCTGGTTAGCCTGGTTGGTAAGGCGCCAATCTGTCGTGCGGGAGGCCTGGGTTCGATTCCCGGTGCCGAACCTTTACTCAGGGAGGTGCCGCCTCTGCTCCAACATCTGCAAACTGTTAGACCCTTGCGTCTTCTAGGATAAAAAAAAATAATCGTAGGCCGAGTATCTCGCCCTGTCGACTTGGGGGACTTAAAAGAACCTGCAACACTCGTCAACTGTGTCGTTGCCTATCAACTATAATAACTGAGAGAAACCCTGAGCGAGTACAAAAGTGAGCCATATAAAGCGGACTGTCTAATAAGACCTTCAACACCATAGTCCATTGTTTTACTATAGTTACAGGCGTTGAAAAGCCCTGATCAGGAACACTTGTAAAGCTTTGTAAAGCTCTTCTCTGTGTATAGCTTGTCCTATTATGTGAACCCTAAGCTAATTACTCAAACATCACATATATTCCTGCTATATAAAAAACGCTTCAGTCTCAGACCTGCCTAGCTTAATATTATGAAATAACACGCACGCTGATTGATCGAGAGCGTGAGAAAACCATGTCTGCAAGAAAGTACATAGACACACTTTCGACAGTTAGTTACTTTTAGAAGCAGAGAAACGCATTTCTAGTGTCTGCCGTCCCTTTCAAGATTTTATCAATTCTCAGAGCATTCCCCTCGTGTTTATAAAAAAGTACAAAGACGCAGCAGGAAATGCTTTCTATTGTTTGAATAGTAAAAATGTAGAAAATAGGAAAATAAAAAATTCATCTATTATTTATACACCGCAAACTAGGGGTCATACTTTCGTGTGATAATATTTTTAGGAGGTATTCGGTTTAACTTCAACAGTTTATCTTGTTTGACAAAGTCCGTTAACCCCAAATTCCATTTCTACATGCTGACTTGTTACTTTTCTACAGATGAATGATGATTCAAACATTTCGATTGACAGTCACTCAAGTGATGACAGCCAAAGAGATGAGGTTTACTTCTCAGGTGAATTGTCTGATACAGCACAGCTCGAAACTACTGCCGCCATCAAAGAAGATCGAAGTTCAGACATTGGAAAGGAGTTCCAGAGAATGGCTCATGTACTCGACACTATAGATACACTGCCACATATCCTCAAGGATTTGGGGATACGGAAGGAGAAAACACGGCGCTGCAAACGAAAACACCAACAACTACCCCAAAAGGATGTAGCTCCTTGTAAATCACAGCAACGAGTTGGCACTTGGACCCAGTATCCATTAAGCAGCTCGGACGAGGAGGACAATGACGTCAGAGATGATGTAGAACAGAGAGGCGACGTTGGCAGCCTTGAGAGCTACAAAAAGGCAAGTTCGCTATGATCTCTTGTGATTAGATTTGTGGTAACCTTTATTCTTCTGCACTTGTACGCGTAGATGCGTTAATAACCGATAATCGTAGGGCACTTATATAATTTTCAGTGTGTACCAACAAAGGAAGGTTTTGGTACTTTTTGTCTTCTTTTGTGCCTGGGCCTATATTTTTGTCTTTTCCTCTAAATCGTCAGTTCAAAATAATAGTAAGGAACACAACATATATATCCATTTTACCTAAAGAAAACAGTTCGACCAGATTTTGTATACGCACGACTACAAAACATTTATAACATGATATGACAGTAGATATGACAAAAGAATACAATGAGAAAACACCAATTTTGTGTGTGATAAAATGCTTCTTAAAAAGACAGGCAGTTGGCCTCTGTGGGTCCCTATGTAAAATTTTAACCTCTTCTCCACCCAGCAAGGGAGGAAGGTTAAACTCCGCAACAAGAAATTAAACATCAGCCCAGGCAAGTTACTCCCAGGTGCCAAACAAACGGGTTAGTCAAAGAAAACGGGAGGGGGGGGGGGGGGTTGGTGGAATGAAAAATTATTGAAAATTTTAAAACAAACAACAGAGAACAGCAAAGATTTGGATAAATCTATTGAATTCTAAACTCTAGATTCTTGCTGTAATCCAAACTAAAGCAGGCAATACGAGCGCGGAACACGACACTGATCAGAAAAATTTGTTCCATTAAATTTCGACATTGTACAAGAACTTGAAAAATTGATAATTGGGAAGGCTCAGTTAAGCCCCGGGGGTTGGGGATAAAACTGATCATGAAAAATTGATAAGCGTTCTGCATGTGACGTTTATTTGGCACGTGAGAGTTGGTGTATAAGCCTCACTCTAACTAGACAATCATGACAACCTGATATTAGATGTAGATACAGTCTGTCAGACAAGTCTTTTAAATTATCTTCTTTTTTCATTCATAGGAGAATGCCTTGCTTCGTGGACACATGGAACGACTCAAACAAACAAACTCAACCCTTCGCTCAAACTGGCGAACACTTCTTAAGAAGACCGAGGACAATGGCGTCCAGAATGAATTCCTAAAGGACAAATCCAACAGATTAAGGACACAAGTCAAAACTCTTAAACGAAAACTCAAGGACAGTAAAACGAAGTCAAAGCACCGAGAAAAAGCGTTGAGAGCAAGTGCTAATAATTTACATTGTGTCGTTAAGGCACAGAAACTGGCTCAAACCGAGGAGAAAGAGCTAAGAAATCGACAATTTTCTGAAAAAGAAAAACAACTCCAAGAAGAATTGGTGAACGCAAGGCAGCAGTTTAGACTTGCCGAAGCAGAACTACGGGAAGCTCTTGATGCACGGGACACACAGTCTAAAGAGCTTGAAGTACAAGTTGTGAGCCTTGAAAACCAAAAAAACGAACTCCAAAGGCTAAATATAGAGCTTCTTTCTCAACTAGACACTGTCAAGGAAATTGAATTACCACAAAATTTGGAAGTGAGCTCATTTCAAGCTGGCAAAGGCCTTTGTTCTAGAACGAGTGGATTAATTGATGTTAGTCAAGAAACAGACGAGGATGCCGAACAATCAGTTTCAGAAAGTAACTTTCCAGGCGAAACTGCTCGGACAAAAGCAACAACAAAAAATGCCTTGCGATTTCTCTGGTTAATGAATGAATGTGCACACCTTAGAGAATTGCTGAAAAAGTTTGAGTTAGAACATTGCAGTCTTGTGGAGAAAACAAATGCAGAGAAAGAAATGATGAGAAAAGAGATTGACCGCCTGAATAAGGAAGCTGTGACTAAGGACAAAGAATTAGACATGATGGAGTCTTCACTGGAAGAGCAAGGAGAAGTGAAAAACCATGAAATAATGATGCTTAACCAGGCGTTGAGAAGACTTCGGGAAAACTATGCGGTACTCAAAGAGAAACTGGTACAGAAAGACAAATACATTAAAGAGATCACCGGGTCAGCGGTGTAACTCAAACTACAAGCTGAATATACACTTATTTTTGAAAAGGGTACTTTTTTATCTTTGAAATTTTTCATTACCAAGCTGCCTTGGAGAAACTAGAAACATAAGTTAAAGATTATCTAGATTTTCAAACAAGCTTTTTTGACTAGAAATTATTAGTTTCTTTTTGAAATTATCCGTTTTCATCTTTCTCTAAGGTTAAGCTAGATAGGCCCAGTAGCAAAGTTAAACTGATCCATGTAAATATATTGGATGGCTTTTCTTAATTCTTATCTAGATAAGATGACTGTGTTGATACCCGGCAGTAACCCTATGCTTGTTTCAAAATTGATAAACTCGTTTTATACTGTTGCTTTTATAGTTAGTACGATATTTCCCAATCATTTGACATCAGTTTTTTTTATCATAAAATAGCATTAAAATAAAGCTTTGACTAACTTTTTTCTTATATGGACTTGTTAGAACTTATCATTTGTTACAGGCGCTAGTCTCAATAAACCAGTTCGACGTTTCAGAAACACGTGCGCGAGTTGGGATAAAATGTAAAATTCATGAAACTTAAACAAGGAACGCAATTAAGCGGGATGGTAATCATTATTATTCTTTTCTTAAGTTTAACGAATATTTCGTTTTATCCCGACACGCGATTCCGAACTGGCTAATTAATGTTGATTAATTCTTAGCCTACATAGCAAAGCGTTTCCGTTCGGTTTTGAAGAGGTTTTCTTTTTTTCTGTTTGGCCGCTAAAAAACAGGGGCAAAAGAAGAGGATGTCTTCTCGCCCTAATATTAGAGCGGCCAAAAACGAAAGTCCCGCAAAAATACAACGCAACAGAAATTTCAAGTGGTCTTGTTCAGTTTTGAATCATCAAAACTTTGACCTCATTAAGTGAGTGCCACTGTACAAAGTAATCCCCACCCTCGTCCTCAAGTTATACTCTTCTTCTTCCAAGTTGCTGAAGAATGGCATACTCTAGCAGGAGCCCAGCTGTATGGGAGTTAGATGCTCCTAATTATGGGCACCTGACAGTAGTCACCGCCGTCACCCCTGCAAGGTGTCGACATTATCACTGTCATTTTCTTTGCTATACACTCTTGTTTTATGAGAATTTTTGATTTTATAAGAACATCCATATCAGGTAGCTGTTTTCCGCTTTTGTTATTTCTTTCAAAGTTTCGTTTGGGTATTTTTTTTTTTTGACTCGTTAATCAAAATTATAAAAATATTGCAAACAGTTTTCTTTTGCACATGAAGACCTATGTTCATCCATTGCTCACAAAATCTGATCGGAACTTCGTCTTGGAGCACATTACTCATTAGGGCCGAATTATTTGCTTGTGTTGCAAGCGCGAGGGCAGAGGAAAGCTGGGAGCGATTAGAGGGAGCTGGCCGGTGGTGGACTGGTTCGAGAAATAATTTCAACCTGGCAATGCATCGCAGGCCAGGTTACACAGCTGGAAAAGGCCTGGTCCCCAAAAGGCCGCATTTCATGATTTCTGAAAGAAAAAAGAGTCGCATGTGAGTTCCCAAAAATCTTCAATATTGTGTAGGTTTTCTGGTTTTGGCTACTTCAGCAATGAATTTGACATCTGCAGGTAAGTGTGTTATCTTGTTTTTTGTAATGGTAAGTAGAAAATACTTTCAGTTAACGTCTGGTGGAGAGTTGGCAACACCGACGAACATGACTAAGCGAAATACTTCTTGTCACTGCAAGTCCAGAAGTTATTAAAAGTTTTAGTATTAGACTGTAATGAACTTACAACTACAGTTAGAGTCTCTTAGCTACTGGTAAGAAATGTACTGAAAAGCACTTCTTATGATGGCCGTACATATGTGTGCAATATAATAATGGGTTTACGGAAGTCATTGATCAATTTACTTGATCTTCGTATCGTCACCATCACTGGCATCAGCAAACTACATTTTAGTTCATTTGCTTTCAGCGCATAAGAGTACTGATCTTTACCATAAGTTTGTTTTATTTTGTTGGTGTAAAAAAGTATTAACAATAAGATATCACATGGTTATCAAAACACACTGTCTACAGTCTAGTGATCGAAGATCTTGAAATTCACTAATTCTTCACTAAATTACTTTTTTTCTTGCTGTCAAAAGAGCTGTAAAACATTTTTGCCTTTTGTGTTAAATATATCCCTAGTTTTACTTTGTGAGAATATCAATTTAAATTGTGAAAAATGAAAACTATTATGTAGTTTTTTGTGTTTTTGTTGTTCTGCCATACCTTGATTTTTGTTGTTGAAGTAATCACCAACTTGTTCATCCCCTTGTTCAGCCAAACTTTTTCCTGTACATAAATGTTGAAGGATTGACTTAGGTTTAGTAAACGTGGCTTCATTGAAGTTTGGAGCAGAAGTTAGTAGGGCTAGTAGAGATTGAGCAGGGTTAATAGAGAGGGAATTTTTTTGTTAAATTACTGGCTTTAAAAATGGGGAGAGGGTTTATTAGAGATGGGGGTTTATTAGAGAGGGGGGCTTATTAGAGATAAGGGGCTTATTAAATCAGGAAGCTTGTTAGAGATGGGGGCTTATTAGACATGGGGGCTTGTTAAATCAGGGAGCTTTAGAGAGTTGGGGGCTTATTAGAGATAGGGGGCTTGTTAGAGATGGGGGATTGTTAAATCAGGGAGCTTTAGAGAATTGGGGGCTTATTAGAGATGGGGGGCTTGTTAGAGATGGGGGCTTATTAGAGCAGGGGCTTGTTAGAGGAAAGGGCTTATTAGATCAGAGAGCTTAATAAAGATGGGGGCTTATTAAAGAAGGGAGCTTATTAGAGATGGGAACTTATTAAAGAGAGAGAGCAAAACAGAGAAAATACAGTCAATCAGAAACTTAATGCTCAACAAGGAATTTGGCTGCTGTAGGTTCTAGTTTAAGGCTTTTGATAGATGAAACATATCACTTTGGTGATTAATTTTAAAATACAATACCCAGGTGGCATCCTTGCTTTGCTGGATGAGCCAGAACAAGAACTTAAGGTAAATGAGCATTATCGATATTTACCTTTTGTAATACTAATCACTGGCATTGTCTGTGAGAAGTTTTGTAAAACTGTGGCCCATGCCTGCTAGCTAAAAGCTGCTTTGTGTGTGTGTCTTATTGGTCTATTTTGTATTCAAGATTGTTGTTGATAAAGGCTGTCTTAAAATATAAAGCAATTATTTGCTGGAGGCAAAGTTAATATCTGGTGAATAATTACTGAGACAATGGTTATTCACCACCCAGATATTCAACTATTTTAGTAGAATTACTCAGATGATTATCAGAGAGAAAAAATGGCCATTTGTAAAAAGTATGTGCAAAATTATTTATTGTTGTCAATTACTTAGTTTCATGTATTGACATCTAAAACCAAACTACAGCAGAGTTTTTTTTTTCTCGAGTTATCATTTCAATTATTATCTTACCTTTGTATTACATTACTTGGAAAAACATTATCCTGAACTTTGTTGAAACCATTAATAATGTGCTCTTTATAATATCACATACCTTTTTCTCCAAAAGATCCACAAAGTGTAAGTTGGCCATGTTGAAAATTTGTTCTTGCGTTGGCAATTATCACCTTGCGTTGGCTATAAATACCTAGCACTAGCTATAATCAACTCATGTGAGATGATTGTAGCTGGCATAATATAGCAGCCTGACTTATATGAGAGCTGCAGAAACTCTATAGATAATCACCCGAGTAAATGGACTCATATGCAACAGGGTTCGCATGGTCATGAAAAGTCATGGAATTTGATAGCTTTTTTTGTTCAAGTGGATTCTTTGGTTTCTTTAATATATTTCTCAGTCATGTAAAAGTCACAGAATTTCATTTTTTATTCATTTATTTGTGTGAACCCGGTTCAAGTGGGCTTTAGTCAAGGAGGGTTACTTAACACATGGGCAATTACAATGTTTTTTTCGATGCCATCTGATTTTTATCTATAAGTTAATAACTAGGGTTCCAAAACATAAAATTCAATGACTTTCCAATGAGGCAGATACACATTGATCATCAATGTAGTTGCTTGGTAACTAGTATTAATCAAATTTTTTTTGTGTTTCAGTTATTTGCTCTCAATAAATTAAATCATATTGTTGATGACTTCTGGGCAGAGATCTCTGAGTCAGTTGATAAAATGTAAGTGCAATTGAGTTAGAATTATCATAATTTTTATTATAATAATAGTTTCTTAGTTTTGAGTCCAGACCTGCTGCTGTTGTTGTTGTTGTTGTTGTTGTGTGTTTTCAGAGAAACACAACTGTTTCGCGGTTAAAAGTACAGTGGCTTTCCCAGTGTTTCTTTTTAATTTGCAGCAGTTCTTTAAATATAGAATAAATGCCATCAGTTTTATCTCATGGATGATGTTGGGCTAGACCTGAGATGAAAAGACGAAGGTTTTGGGGCAAGATGACTTGGGGTGAAATTACCTTGCTAAAGGCAACATAACTTGTTACCCCATGAGATGACTCACAGAGCCTTTGATCTCAAAGTTAGAACAAAATCAATTTACAATTCTTGCATCTTAGGATTTAATGCAGTTGTGTTTTAAAATCTCCTTCAAAAGTAGATCAAGTGTTTTTATGATAATAAATTGTTATTTCTTTTACTTTTCTGTCCTGTAGAGAAGTACTGTATGAAGACTTATCATTCAAACACAACAAGTTGTCAGCTCTTGTTGCATCAAAGGTAAGTCTTGGACTCCTTTTCAGAAACAAAGCTTAAATACCTTATTTTAATCTGCTGGAGAATTGAAGCAGAATAACTAATCTTGCATGAAACAGATTTAATAACATTTAAAGGTTTAATAGTAATAGAAAAAGGTAAAAAAAACTATGTTGAAGAAAAACAGACATTATACAACAACATGTTCTGGCATTCATATGGCTATGCTATTCCTTTGCATTTGTGTCAGTGTTGATGCATGACCAAATTAATAACAAAAGGAATTGATACTGTAGACTATTTCCAATTTTCATGTTTAACTGCTGGTTGAGAGAGGGTTATAAATAAGTGAATAAAATTATATCTACAGTCATGTGGTTATGACTTACTTAATAAATTAAGTTTGTGTTTAGGCAAAGCCAGGGCTTAGTTTGAAGGCCTTTGCAATTAGCATCAGAAAGAAAAAGACCTTTACAAAAATAATAATTGATGCTAGCTTACATAGCAGACAGTCTTGTGAAAAGGCAGAAAAATTCAAGCATTATATTGTTTGAACGAAAAAAAGTTACTGTAGGGAAAGGTAGGGATTATTTTTTGTCCTCCTTTGACATGGTAAAATATTGATAAAAGATCATCAGTGCTTTATGTTAAACAAGCTGAAGAATAATTATTATTAATGCATCTTAATTTGTCTTTCAGGTGTATTACCATCTAGGAGCATTTGAAGACTCTCTTACCTACGCTCTGGGTGCTGGAGATTTATTTGATGTAAATGGTCATTCAGAATATGTCGATACCATCATCGGTTAGTTTACACTTGAAGTTTTATTACAACTGTTCTTGACATGTGCTCATGTTTGTGTAAGACCCCTAGACCTGAGATGGCAGCAGTACTGTGCCCTATCAATTTTCCACACTGAAAAAATGAGTTCAACCGCCTGCAAGCAGGCAAAGTAATGTCCATTTTGATGATTACTAAACCTGCTTGTTAATTTCAGCCAAGTGTATAGACCACTATACCCAAGCATGTGTGAAACGAGCAGAGAACCCAGAGGAGTTGGTTGAGATTGACCCCAGACTGGAGGCTATTGTGAACAGAATGTTCAAGAGATGCTTTGACGATGGCAAATTTAAACAGGCAGGTTTTGAAGCTTCTCAACTGGAGTAGGAAAAAAATTAATAGTTTAATGCTGCATTTTGTGTAATTTTGAGGCTATATCTTAACTTTGACAGAGACTTGATAAAAAGCCTTTTCATCAGGAATCAGCATTAATAATAGTTGTCAATAATTTAAGTCTATTTTTCAGCAATGATTAAGGTCAATCTGTAATGAACACGTTTTGGTCAGAATACAATGTATTCTCTTTAATTTAACTGTTAGTTTTTATGGGAATTGACAGCATTGGTGCCTGGGGTATATTATTTTATTGATTCAGTCTGCACAAAACCAAATGGTTAGTGACTGTGAACAGAACACATCAACTCATTTGGTTAGTAAAATATTCATTCAGTAGTTTACTGGTTAGAGTTTTTTAATTTATTAAAATAAATGAATGATGTTGTTAAAATTTGTACATTTGTTTTACCCAATCAGGCTGTTGGGATTGCACTGGAGACCAGAAGACTAGATATTTTTGAACATGCTATTTTGAAATCAGTAAGTTGAACTTATAAATAAACAATAGTCTTTATGACTTTAAGTACACAATACAATAAAATACAATATATATACAAGTTCTCCCCTCGGGGCTTTTCAGAACCTGTTTACAAGTACATACAAGGTCAGACAGTTGAGGGTCTTAGAAAGTCCGCTAGAGCGGCTCACATTTTATGGCGCAACTAGCAGCCAATAAGAAGTGCCCTCAGTGGAAGAAACAGAAACAGGCCACAACACCGGGATCACTACCCTACTCTTTGCAACAAGTGTGTGGGTTCTTTTAAGTCCCTCGATAGAAGGAGCGAGAGACTGGACCTACGGTTTAACGTTCTTATCCGAGAAGACGTCTAACCATTTGCAGATGTTAGAGCAAAGGCAGCACCTTCTCCTCAAATTATTTTAAGATCCTGAGTGAAGGTCCGGCACCGGGAATCGAACCCGGGCCTCCCGCACTGGCACCTTACCAACTGGGCTAACCAGGCGGCGGTTGGAATAAGCAACTTCCCATTAATCTGTGGCATTTTGCTGTTAGGACTCCAAAATCCAAAACAAAGGCAAAGAGAACAATTCTTGTCACAGAAAGGAAAAGGACTATGTAAAAAGAACATCTTCTTGCACAGATTAACAAAATGCTGTTACATTCAACAGTTGGCCACTAAGAACAAGAACTGATGGTTTTGACCCTTACTTGAACAAATAGAAGTGTAGGCCTTTACATTCACATTATTTTAGTTGAAGCAGGGGTCATGTTTTTCTTTCACAAGATTATTTCCTCTTGTCAAGAGAAGGAATGCAGGTGTAAATCTGTCCTACAGTACTCGTCACGAGTGTATACAGTTCAAACACAAAGTGCAACACAGGATCTATAATTATCAAAATTATTCTTTTGTTATTTGGAGAACATAGCAATCTATAACTTATGCTTTAAACAGTCTTTTAGTGTGTTGCTGTTTTGATTTTATTACATTTAATTTTGATTATACAGTGTATGCCCATACTTTAGTACAAATAGTTATATAGATAATATATAGCTTGTGGTAATATCGACTTGCCAATTCACAGGATGATGTACCTGGAATGCTGTCCTATTCACTGAAAGTCTGCATGTCCCTTGTACAAAGCAGACAGATGCGAAACAAGGTAAAACCCTTTTTTTTTCACAAAAAAAAAATACATTGCTTGTTCATTAAAATAATAACATGTTTTGAAAAATAATTGGACAGATATGAAACTTAAAAAAAGACAAGACAGTCCAGTTATCAATGTCTTTAACTTTCCTTACAGTCGTGACTCCATAACAAATAAGACCTATTATTTGATCATGAGAAAAAGAGAATTATAAAAGTAAAATTCACCCATTCAATTTGCTCCATGAAAAGTATAGGCTCTAGTTGGGAGAAATTATCAAAAGAATAAGACAGGGAATGAAAGAGTTAACTTTAGTATGCATTATTTATTTTATTAACTTTTATTATAAGTTTAACAACCAGCAAAAGCAATAATAAGGATGAAGGAGAGGCAAGGTTATTCATTTCAAACATAAAATAAATTCTGCCTCCAGATAAATGTAGTGAAACTTATCAAAACATGTAAACCTGAATGTTCAATAAAGATACTTAACTAAGTCTAAACAATACATAGACATAGGTGGCAGAACCGGGGAGAGGGGGGTTGTTTTGGCCGCAAGGGCCACCCCCCCCCCCCCCATAATCTTCTGGCTAACAGCTGCAACTTTTGAATAAGAATTCTCCAATTTTATAACAAACTGTTACAATTTCTGCACTGTGCCACCTCCCCCCCCAATAATTTTGTTCTTCTGCATGCCACCCATGACAAATTGAAACACTTTTTAGAATGTCAGGGTTCTGGCTCACAGTTATCCAATAATCTAACACCATTTGCTAATATATACAGGCAGTTTTTGTGCAAGAACTAGGGTGAGTTAGAACCACAATGGTTGTCTTAGAGAACTCTCACAATTATAAACTTATATATCTTAAAAACACCCTAGAGACCATAACTATTATGTTCATAATCTGATATAACGATACTTTCGCCCATGTAAGAAAAGCATTTCTCTTCTGCCACCAATTCATTCTTACTCATTGTCCATTCTCAAGAGAAATTTGTTACAATTTATATTAATTTTTTATCTATAATTTCTTGCAGATACTTAGAGTCCTGGTCAGGTTATATCAAAACTTAGAAACCCCAGATTATATCAGTATTTGCCAGGTAAGGTCTACCAGAGTATAGTTTTATATAGTCAAACGATTTTTTCAATATTATATATCTGCAGATAATGGTAATGATAGAAATTACACAATGACAGTAGGCCTTATGCATGTCAGGGTTTTCAAAACGTTTTGAAGTAGGTGGTAAAACAGCTGAAGTAGGCAGAGAATGAGGGGAAAAGCCGCGAGCTTCTAGGTGGGTCCAGGGGTATGCCCTCCCCCAGAAAATTTTTTGAAATAGGACCTCTTAGAATGCATTTCCTGCATTCTGGAGCAAGAATCGGGTATTTTTAGAGCTTTATTCTTGCTTTTAACTTTTACTGAAAATCGGTCAAAACATAATTACTTTGAGTTCTCTTTGAGTTTTTCTCTGGCAACAAATACGTTCATCTAAGTGTGTACGTTTACCTTTAATATGGCTAGCAAACTTGTTACCATCGGATTTGGAAAATGTATCGCAATATTTGTTTTCATGCTATCTGAGTAAGTTCTCGGTAAAAATGCAACTGAACAAAATCATTTTTGTTCCTCCTAACACATTTATATCAGAGGTGTAGTGAATTTAAACACAAATCAAGTAGCTGAATAGTTGCAATCTGAATTTCACGAAAGCCTGCGGCATAACATGAAGTATTCTAAGTGATACAGTACTGTGACCAAAGCACATTCATTTGACTACATATCTGGAAGTCTGACTAGTGGACCATAACACACTCAGTTACAACTAAATTAACTTTGCTGTGCTAAGTACTATCTGTTCGTCAGCTGAAGAATGTTCACTTCAATTCGTTTTCAGTTTCACGCTTCTACACTATCAAAAATACTAGATCAGAAATATTCATAATCATTATCTGAGTTGAGCAAAGTAGCCGGCGAGTTTGTGTCAAGTAGCCAGAGAATTTCACCTGCCGCCAGCTATTTTTGAAAACCCTGGCATGTTGATATCAAGCTAGTCAGTTTCACCTCTAAGCCTCGCATTCAAGAAATAGGTCTGAGCATTTTGCACAAGCAAACCAATTTCACAAAGGAAGTGATTCAAAAGCGAGGCTTGGTGGTGTTTGAGTAATCATGCATATATAAGGTCTGTTATATTGAGAAAAAAGGAAATGCCAGTTTAATATCAATGGTAGATACAGTAATATTATTAATGATCAGGGAAACACATTGAAAATGAGAAATGTCAGTAATAGTTAAATAATGATGATAATCATGAAATGAATATCATAATTAACAATTATCCCTCGAGCCCGAATGGGCTAGAAGGCAATAGCCCATGAGGCCTGCGGCCTCATGGGCTCTTTGGCTAGTAGTAGCCCATGAGGGCGAGAGGGATAATTGTTTTAGTAAAATCATTCTAGTTGGTCAAAAATCAGAAGTAAAAAATCTTTTTTTAAAGCTCTAAAATTAATTTTTTAATGTTTACGACAAGTATGATCACGCGCAATCGCTACTCATAGCCTATCACTAATAGCCTATGAGTAGCGTAGCCAATCAGAATGCAGCATTCATGATAGACCACTAGTATGATTTTACTAATAATTATTATAGTAATCATGAAAATAATAGGGTATTGGTGATGATGATCACAATGATAGTTCCAACTTTATGATATGGTTGACAGTGGTTAGAATTATCACCTTTTAGGAATTGAAGTGATGTTATTGATTATATTGTTGGTGATGATGTGATGGTATTGGTTATGATGCTGGTGATGATGATGAATACGTAATGACATGATAGATAGCTTATTAAAAATATTACATGGCAGTTGGTAAACTGAATTGCGTAATATACATATTTAAATTGCACGATAATTGAATATACATATACAGTTCTAACTTATTGATAAAGATCAAACTGTTGCTTAGGGAAGAAATATTGATGATGATGGTGTGATGTCATTGGTAGCAAAATATAAATGATAATGGTGCTAATAAGGATTAACTGATGTATTGAATAAATTAATTATGGTAAACTAACATGTACACCATTTAAGAGTGTTCGTACTTTATCGTTAATCAAATGAACTGTAGTTGTATGGTACAACATCTGATCTTCAAGTCTCTTGTTGCAGTGTTTTATCTTTCTTGATGATTCACAAAGTGTAGCAGACATTTTAGAGAAACTAATTAAAGATAATGAGGTAAGTTTTCAGCAATAACAATTATTATTAGGGGCAAAGCTGCCTATTAAGCCATTTAGTCTGAGCTTACAAACTACATTCTATAATTACCTTTATGGACGTTTTTGAGCCTGCTGCTTGTAGCTGGAACAGGCTTACAAACAATTAAAATGACTAGTTTCTCCCCTGATTAAGATTTTCATCTTTTCAAGATGAGATTTCAAGTTTAATCTTCGATCTTCAACATGTTGTGTAGAAGTAACTTCTACAGTAATGACAATAACACAAGCAGTTCAGACAATCAGCCTTTTCTAGGTTGTGTTGTCTGTTACTGAATGTCCAAATCTGAGGCTGATTTACATCTCAATTGGTACCTGTTCTGAAATTTCTTTGAAACTGTTGTTGCTTACATTGGTAATTTCAAAAGTTTAAAAAGTCTGGAGTTAACCAAGTTGATAGGCTTAAAAAGAAATAGATTTTGTCAGAACCGTTCTACCATTTCAATGAAAAGTGACAGTGCATCCTATATAGATACCATGACAATTATTAGGTCGTGATCCATCTAAGTCCTTAAAACTAGGAAGTCAGCATAAGCTCTTTTCATGAACCTGCAAATTTTTTCAGCAAAAAATACAGTGCAAGACTTTGAGTGATACTGTACAATACTGAGAAAAAGGTTCTGTCATGTGTACATATGTATTATTTTATCACAATACCTGTTACCAAAACAAAGTAATTATTGTTACTACTGAACCACTTTTGTAATCGTTCTTCCTTAGTTTTGCAATTGTTGGAAAAGTCTTTGCTTATGTAGGTGTTTAACCTGTGATAAAACTATGAGATTGGCATGTAACTCATGTCAAAGTAATTGTTGTACAGACTGCTTGACTGACTAGCAGATTGGTTGATGAATTTTTTTATTGGTTGATTTCATCAACAGAATGACCAGACCCAGATGGCTTATCAGATTGCGTTTGACCTGTACGAGGGAGCCACACAACAGTTCCTTTCTGGTATAATTTCAGCTTTGAAAGCATCTGTCCCGTTTGTGACAACAGGAAAGGCTCAGGTTGGGAGCGCAGAAGCAAAGGCAGACAAGAATGGAATACCTGAAACCACAAGGTACAGTACATTTATTTATGTATATGCAAGTTAAGTGTCTTGAAAAAGAGGCTCCTTTGTGACACATCTACTGTAAATGCCCTGGAAAAGATCACACTGCCTTCTTCAGGGTTTTACTAAATCAAATTGGATCACTCAACTCATCCATTTCCATTATAGGAATTTTGAACAGTAAGCTGATAGCTTAACAACTGAATGACTCAAAACATTCATTGTCATAAAACTAATATTATTTACTATGTTGCACCTTTATCAGTTCTGAAGGGCCAATGGAGGTGGATGAAAAACCAAAACAAGAAACAATTGTGGTAGGTACAATTTTGTTGACTCTGATTCAAGATGACTTTTTTGAGTTATAAACACTTTGTTTTGATTTTTAACGATCTTTTAATTAAACAATCTTAGTCTAGTTTATTGTTTTCAGTTGCTCTTTTTGCTACAACATTACCGAACTGTACCAGATAGAGATTGCTAAACAAGCTTGTTTTAAACTTTTGTTATCTGATTGGCCTGATATAGAATGGAGGTGAGCAGGTTCTCCCAGATAAAGTCTCCAAGTTGGTTGACATTCTGAGTGGAGAGACAACCATTGCTCTTCATCTAGAATTTCTCATCAGGAACAACCATGCAGACCTATTGATTCTGAAGAACACAAAAGTAAGTAATCCATGATTATTTAATCCTTTCAGCCTTTTTTCCTGTGTGGCTATTGGCTTCAACAATGTGGTGTAAGGTCCAGCATTGTACATAGATAATGGGTTTCTTCAAGTCTATCATAATTCAACTTGAAGATGAGTTATTGCTCAAAAACATTTGTTGTTTTTTACCAAATTTGTAAGGCTTTTTTATCTTTTATCAATAAAATTAGTGCTCAGTTAAAAGCTTCAAAGTTATGTTGACCACATGCATTTCCCATAACTCTCAAGCCTAAGAAATCTTTGTTTATTCCTCCAGGATGTTGCAAAGAATTCAGTCTGTCACAGTGCGACAGTGATAGCCAACTCTTTCATGCATTGTGGAACAACAAGTGACACATTTTTAAGGTTAGTATAGTTCTGAACATTAAGCTCTACCCTATTATAAACAGGGTTTGTCCTGGTCCTTAAAAACCTTAAAAGTCATTAATTTTCACTTTCCAAAACTCCTCAAAATTCCTTAAATTTTACAAAAATCAGTCATGGTCCTCAAAAAGTCCTTAAATTTTTGCTTTTTCATTGAAGTTGGCATTTTATGTGATGCTTTGAGAAGCATGAATTATACAATTTGTTGAGTTTGAGTGAAGACTACACTGTAATGTTGTCATAAAAAGTGCACAGTAATAGTTCTGCTTATGTAATGCCAAATCAAACGTTTGCAGTTCTGTAGACTTTAGTTTCAGGTCTGTGAATAACAACAACTAAAACATGCCTACAACTAAACAACTGTATCAAGGAAAATCAATATTGTAAAAAGTCATGTTTTAGGTCAGTTCTGGTGGTTGATTGTCCATGGCTTGGGTCCTCAAAAACCAATAATCTTACCTTAAAATTTCCTAAAAAATTCCTTGAATTTTGCTTTGAGAAAAGTGGACGAACCCTTTATATATTCTATTTCAAGAAGATTTTACTAATTTTTATTTAATTATTGTGTTGCTGTCTTTAGAAATAACCTTGAATGGCTAGCTAGAGCTACTAACTGGGCAAAGTTCACTGCCACGGCAAGTCTTGGTGTTATACACAAGGTGAGCTTTTCTATGCACTTTCTCACAAACTGTATCAAAGTGAGGGTGCTCATCAGATTGTTGTGGTATTTTTGCCACCTGTTATAGGTTGTTTGGTTAAAAAAAGGCTTATAAAAGGGGATGAGGGGGGGGGGATCTTGGGTACCCCAGGAACCCCCTGGCTAGCCTCTGAAGTAAATATTGGCAGTAGCACAGAAATGGCCAAAGACCTTCCACAAATTTCAGGGGTTGATGCAGCAGCAGGTTTTGCTTCCTGGTGCTATATAAGATTGATTTTATGGTGCTACATCAGTTGAATAGAAAAACATGGATTGTTTCATGAACATCCCTCTTTAACTTTACCAATTGGTTCAACATCAAGAAAAAATGCCAGGTTAGTGTTCAAAGTTGGTCAGCTGCTTATAATACAAGTACTTACACCAAAATGCTTCACAGTTTGAGTCTGTTTAACATGAAGTAGATTATGAATGGTGTTTTTTGTAGGTTTCTAACACAATGTTACCGATTAACAGGAAAGGGCTGTGACCACACTTAGTTTACCCCTGCCTGTGAGGAGCCAGCCTGTTGACTTTTGATTGATAGTTGCAGCTGTAAGCTCTGTCAATTTGGCTTCAGATTAAAAATTAAATGTGACAGAAATTGTTGTAATTGATTTTAGGGCAGGCAGAGCTCCAAAGGACCTGCAGGTGCATGCAGGGTCAGGTTAATTTGATCCAGTATGAGACTGTTTTCATATTAATGTGTCATCAATGCTTATTTCTGTTTGTTAATGTGTTGATAGGGTCATGAACAAGATTCGCTAAAACTGATGTCAACCTACCTACCAAAAGATGGGAGTGGTGGTAGCCCCTATCAAGAGGGTGGAGGACTGTATGCTCTTGGTAGCGTAGCTAGATGTTAAGCCATTTTTCATTTGCACATAAACCCCAATGTTGGGGCTGTTGATTTTGCTTTTAGATGTTATTCCCAAATTTATACTTTATATTAGATGTTCCACATGTTACTGAACCCTTTTTTTATAGTAAGTTCATTTTCAAGACAAGATTTGTGGGACTACAAATGTGATCAGTCTTGATTTACTGAAGGAGCTGTAGTTTATTTCATTTTTGAAGTTGCCTAATAAGACATAGATCAACCAAATAAAAAACAATAAAAATGTGATCTGTATGCACAATACAATAATTTTAAATTGCACTTAATAAGGAAAAGGGGTTATAAATTGTACTTAATTTTTTATTTGAAACCTACTTCATACAGGGCTGATCCATGCAAACCATGGTGGCAAGATCATAGATTATCTGCTTGATCAACTGAAGAGTGCAACAACTGATGTAAGTGGTCTTTCTTAACAGTGTTGATACCAAAGGTTGTGCAAAATGTTTACTCTCAAGGGTACTTGAAAACTTGAAAACAAAGTAGCATCAAAGCAACTTGTAATACTTTAGCCCTTGTTTCACATTATTAGTTTAAAAAACCAAGTTATCAGACACAATGAGTGAACTAAATTATAGAAAAAAGTCTGGTATTTTCACCCTGCAGTTGAAGAGTGCTGAACATACATAGTTGGTAAGAAAATAGAAAAAATTAAAACCATTAATGATTTTATTTTTACCCTGATCTACTCCACCAAGTTATCAGTCTTAGTGAGTGTTGTAGACTTTTTTGAACTAATTATTATTTTATGAAAAGAACATTGGAAGACAACTAAAGCCAACATTACTATGTATTGTTCAAAAGCTAAGTTTTACTTAATTTAATACTCTGTTTGTATACAGTAAGTTATGTGTTTATCCTTTCAGTCCTAAGTCACAACAGATGTCATGTTGGTAAATTATCCCAACTAGGACCAGAACATCCAGACTTTATAAGTTATTTCCGATATTATTTTTTTGTCATTTGTTTGGGGCTGATACAGAAAACAATCTAAACCAGATACAAAAAAGTGTGCAAACAGTGGTTTATTTTCTCACTAATAAATCTCAAATGCCTCCTTATCATTTGGTAGCTTGTCTGGTTTTGGCTTGTTGCTCAGAAAAAGGAGAGACAGTAAGCTGTGGTTGTGTTTGTGGGTCAAAGATAAGTCTGTTCTGACTGACCTTTTTCCGCCAACCAACACTTCCAACTAAACTTATTAATAATAAATCCTTTTGTTTCTAAAAGTTCAATTTCTTCTAAATTGCGACCTTTAAGCCAATGTTTTAACCTTTTTGTAAGCCTGAACACCACTAACATTAGCTGTTTAAATGTGAATATGTAGAAACTGTGTTAACTTGTGAATAACCATTCGTTCTCCTGGGAAGTTGTGACTTCTGCTTATTCCTGGACTATCCGCTGCATTTTAGAAGCCTTGATCATCACCAAAAATTCGCTCTAATTGGTCTCTATTCCCCTCGGGATAACTTACTACCTGCCAATTGCATATAAACTACATGTTCTCTTTAGCATAGTTCATTTACCTGAAGATAACTTTATAAGTCAAAAACGTTTGTTTTAAAACTACCTTTTAACTTTATATTACCATTTTTGATACTTTAACTTATTTGGCGTTTTAATGCATCCAACTTGTGAATACATTGGCCACTTTTAACTTTCTGTCAACTTTTATCAATGCCAGTTAGCCTTGTCTTGAAATTAACAGTCTCCTTGTATAGGCGAGTTTCAATCATTGTTATTAATGAGTCACCTGTTATTTGACTGATAGTTTGAGACGAAGGTTCCTTTGTTAAAGGTTCCAAAGGTGTTTAGATTTGAATACAGTTGTTTGTAAACATTACGTCAGCTGAAAATTATCTGCCTATTGCTTGATTTATAGTAGAATAACTCTGACTGTCAACCAAATTATGAGTTGTTATTCAATTTAAAAGTGTTTCTCATTATAGATGATCCAACATGGCGGTTGTCTGGGTCTTGGGTTGGCAGCCATGGGAACTGCTCGCCAAGGTGTGTTACGTTCTTCTTGACAGTACCACATTTTAATACATAAATTGCACCATAGTATCATAAGTTTTCTCAATTAAATGCCCAATGCACTTTTTAAAAACTTGGCTTTTTCAACCTAGCAATTAAATATGTAAGGCAGATTTAAAAGGGGCTGGGCACTGATGCATATCTTCTTCACACTTTGCTGTTGAGGACAGGGTTTTTGCATATTGGAGCTGTCTTATCTCCAAGAAATTATTTTCTTGTGTGAAGGAATCTTTACTGAGTGAACAGAAAAAAAGTGTTATTTTAGGGGCTAGCAGAGAAATGGCAGCAGACAAAAATAAAGCATTTTGACAAAGACAATTCCATCAAGATGACCAGGTCAAAACAGGCAGTGCAATGCATCAAAATCCCAAAATGTATCAAGAGAAAAGCCTAGACAGAAGAGAGTTTTCAAAGTATTTATCTTTAGCTTTTTTCACATAGTGAAATTAATTTTAGTGCAAACAGAACTTCAAACCTAAAGCCTCGTAATAAATAGACTGGTGATTCAAAAACTGTGCCACAAATGGCATAGAGCTCAGACCTTGAATGCTGACCCAAGGGCAGATGGTTAGCAACTGGACTGAATAATGGTCTCTGACCAGTCTCTTTTATACCACAGCTTCCTGTTTAAAATTAGTGTTACATTAATTCTTTACTGAGTTATGTTGATCTCAATACAATTGTTATTTTGATGCTTTGTTCTTTTGTTGAGAAATTTCCAGTTACATTTCAAGAAGTTTGCTCCTTTATTATTGTTCTACTATTTGATTAGCAAGTTTAGTGCCTCCTTATCATTTGGTAGCTTGTCTGACTTTGGCTTGTTGCTCAGAACAAGGAGGGACAGTAAGCTCTGGTTGTGTTTGTGGGTCAAGGATAAGTCTGTTCTGACTGACCTTTTTCCGCCAACCAACAAGCTAGTTTCCGCAAAAAGGTTTATGTTATTTGGAAGAGTTAGGTTACTGCATACTCCTTTGAGTACATGTAGTTGATTTTTAAGTTTTACCATTGCAAATAATCAGTTGAAAATGTTTTATTGTGAAATTAAAGTAAATTTTGCATTAATGTTGATGTAGTTATCAGTTTCCCTATTCCAAGCCCTCATCCCTTCCTCAGATTATCCCCAACTCTCATCCCTTCCCCTTATTATCCCCAACTCTCACTCCTTTCCCAGATTATCTCCAACTTGCCTTTTTCCCTGATTATCCCCAACTCTCAACCCTTCCTCGGCCCATATTATACCCAACTGTCATCCCTTTCCCCAGATTATCCCAAACTCTTTTCCCTTCCCTTGAATATCCCCAACTCTCAACCCAACCGACCAACAAGACATTTTTAGTACAGTCTATGAAATTAATATATCATAACTTAGTTTAATGGTTCTGGCAGCATTTAGTGCTACTGATTTTGCTGTTGTTCTAAAGAAGTGAAAGTGATGAACTTATTGTTCTTTTTTGTAACAGATGTTTATAAGCAGCTGAAAGATTATTTGTTTCAAGACGATGCAGTGACTGGTGAGTAGAAGCTATAAAACTTTGACTTACCCATCTTGCAATTAAACTCTCTTTGGTTTAGAATGAACCCTTTTGTTAGCTCTCAGTGAAATTTTTGTTACAACTAATAACAAAGTTATGACATGCATTTTAGTAAAGTAGCCACTGCCCCTGTACACCACAGTATATAGGTACTATACAGAGAGTAGAGGGTCCCACTGACAGGCAAGAGGATGTTCGTTTGGTTTTAAAAGGGAGTCAGGATGGCCGAATGGTTACTGCTCGTGCCTCCCACACTGTGATCCTGGGATCGAATCCTGGGATACTCTTCTGACCAAGAGGGTTTTTCGCCAGATTCTCCAGTTTTCCTCCCTACACAAAATCGACTTTCTCATTGAGATCTGTGCCATCGAGTGATTAAACAAAGGCCACTGGCTTGGGTGTGAGAATGAGCAACCTCTCCCAGTGTAACAATGATAAATAAAGTTTTTACTCATTACAAACTCAGAATATCTCAAAAGATTAATCTTAAGGGTTAAAAAAGAGAACCATTGTTAGTTTTAGTAATAGTACAAACAAACAAAAAATGAGTTAGATAAGTTAAAACTGCTTGGAAAAGACTGATCCTGTCAATTTATTGCTACTACTACTTTAGACTGGTAAGGTTACTTTTCTATGTGTGAAAGGTGACAAATACCCTTCCTTGTTTCTTTCCTTACCCCTTTGAACCCCCCCCCCTCCAAATAAAAAAGGGTCTAACAAGTCTTTGCTGCACACATGTACAGCATTTAATCTCGCAGGTAAACTTTCAAAGATAGCACTTTTTCACTTTGTGTAACATTCATTTGTCAATTATTTATTATTATCTTTATTTATACCATTTTTAGGTGAAGCTGCAGGCTTAGCTATGGGACTGGTGATGGTTGGATCAAGTAATGGCACTGCCATCGAGGACATGGTTGGAGTAAGTGCTATTGTTGTTTAGTTATTATGATTATAATTATATTTAAACGTCTTAGTTTATTCAGTTATCACATTACTTTTAATCAGAATTTCTTAGTAATCTGAAAGCTCAATTGTAACACTTTAACTGATACACTTTTAAACCTTTACAGTATGCACAAGAGACGCAGCATGAGAAGATTCTACGAGGGCTTGCACTGGGAATAGCTTTAGTAAGTAGTTTGTGTGGCGGCGCAGTTGCCGAGCGGTTTAGCGTGTTCAACTCGTAATCCTAGGGTTGCAAGTTCGAGTCCCAGTCAGACCACCGTGTTGTGCCCTTGAACAAGACACTTCACCCGACTTTTTTCCAGTCGACTCAGCTGTATAAATGAGTACCAGTTTTGCTGGGAGCTAACCTGCGATAGATTAGTGTCCTGTCCAGGGGGAGTCAAAGACTCTCATTTGCTTAACACTACAGAAACCGGAGATAAGCGCCGGCCCAATGGGCCATTTGGCTCAAAAAAGGATGTATCTTAGCTTGTGTAGGTCCTCACTGCTGTGCCATTCTGTCTTACCACTCAGACTCAATACAGTAAAATCCTAGTAGTTCGATCTCGGATAATACGAAAAACGAAATCTCTGCTTGTTCAAACAAAATCCATTTTCCTCAGGCCAGCCCGATCCCCTTCATTGTACTTGTAATTATTGTTGCTGTTTATATACTTCTGTGGGAACTCAATCCAATCTTAAAATAGCTGCACTATGCAATAAAGCTGAAACAGCCACCTGCGGGTGCTAACTTTCAGGATCAAAAATTTTTAAGAGTGCAGTGCAGTTTTTTTGGGCCCATAAGGCGTCAATGCCATTTACTGGCCGTCTCCATACCCTTAGTGAGCATGTTCAATACTGCTGATTTTTCATCGCCTTAGGCCCAACTCGACTCATTTTAGCCTGAGCCAAAGGTGAGATTAAAGTGACCGAATTAGTTTTAGAAAGGGATCAAAATATAATTAATATTCAATTACCATTATTATCACTTTGGAGGGCATTATAATAATAATAATAATAATAATAATAATAATAATAATAATCATTTATTCTGCACTTTAGTAAAAAATTGGGGGTCAGCTACTGAAAAAGTACAGTTACAAAATTGTTAAAACGATTAGTGTTACCAATGACCCGGCTCTCCCTAGTTTCACCAGAGCAAAGGCTATAGCCATGCGTGATTGTACCTCTGGATGGCATTATATATTTAATAGGTCCCGACACTCTGGCCTTTGAAATAAACTTATGAATTTATGAAATAAATAGAGAAATTTCTCATTGTTTTGTTTCAGTGGGCTAAAATATAAATCCAAATTCAACATTTTAGCCTGCCAGACGCACCACAAATCAATGCCCCAAAAATGATCACGATGTCTTTTCTAACTTTTTTAAACCCATCTCATTTTCAGACGATGTATGCACGAATGGAAGAAGCAGACGCCCTCATTGAAAGCTTGATGCGTGACAAAGATTCTAATTTACGACGCAGCGGAATGTACACTCTGGCCATGGCCTACTGCGGGACTGGCAGCAACAAAGCCATAAAGAAACTTCTACATGTTGCAGTAAGTTAATATTAAATTTATAAAGAGAAACTGTATATGTGCGTTGCTTAGATAGAAAACACAAAAAAGTTACTGTTCATCAGCAGGCATGATTCCCAATCTATATGTGTAATTCCATGCACTATTGGTTTCGCCTCCATTAAATCCTATGCCAATTATAGAATTTTAGAACAGTTTGGGAGGAGCCACCCATTAAGTGAGCTCAGTAACTGAACAGTGTTAGTAAAGTAAAGAAAATAGTTAAACCGTGGATATGGAACATATCTAAAAACTGTACGCGCGTGTGCACAAGATTTTAAATAACTAGGGCGCGGTTTTAAAACAATGTGTGAAACTTTTTAAAAAAAAGAACTTAAAGTAAACAAAAATATTTTAAAATCTATCTTAAGATCGCAGCGCTTTCATCATCTTTCAATACTTCTTTAACAAACGATTTCCTGTGTTTTTAAGTTTGTGTTGATCAACAAAAAGCGTTAAAAACGGCAGAAAAAAAGCAAACGTAATGCGATATAGACTAAAATATCTGTTGACACAAATCGTGATCAAGACCAGTGATTAAGTGCGGTCGTTTCTTGCAGGTCAGTGACGTAAGCGATGACGTCAGAAGAGCAGCAGTGACTGCATTGGGCTTTCTGTTATTCAGGTATATATGTTTATGTTTATGACTGATGCACGGGTCTCGAATAATGTATAGTTAAAACATTAACAAGAGAAACCGGTCCCTCATATTGTAGAACGCCTGAGCAGTGCCCCAGTGTGGTTTCATTGCTGTCAGAGAGCTACAACCCGCACGTGAGATACGGCGCAGCTTTGGCCCTTGGTATATCCTGCGCAGGCACTGGTCTCAAGGTAAATGAAAACCTTATACTGAATTAAGCACAAAGAGAGTCAGCGGCACAGTGCAGCAAACTGCTTACAGCTACTATTTATTATATATCTAATGATTATTAAGGGTTATACGAAAGATTATAGTGGGTTTTATCTGGAGTTTGAGTTACCGAGGGTAAATTTACTGTCAATGTTTATGAAAGGAAATCAATTTTGGTCCGAGTTATCGGGAGGTTCGTGTTAGCGAGGGTTCGAGTAATGAGACATGACACAAAGCGATCTCAAACTACCATTCAGACAATTTATTTATTAATAATGATGGTAACAATAATAATGGTATAAAAAATATGTTAAAAATTAATATTGATAATAACGATATCCTTCTGTATCCGCACCATACATCCAACAAACTGTGTAACTGTACGTTCAAGTTACTGTTTTTTGTTCTAGGAAGCTATTGGCTTGCTCGAACCCATGACGAATGACCCTGTGAATTATGTCAGACAGGTGAGTCAGTCATGGCATTCACGCTGGTGACCAGTTTTTCCACATCCAGTTTCTCCTTACATAAATACCATATAACAAGTCATATTGTTATATCAGCAAACTATGCTGAATTACCAATGCACAGGGAAACTATCAGCTAACTATAAGTGTTGCTCAATACACAGGGAGCGCTTATAGCCAGTGCACTAGTGTTGATTCAGCAGACAGAACACACGTGTCCCAAGGTGACCAAGTTTAGGGAGATGTACGCAAAGGTAATCGGGGACAAACACGAAGATGTGATGGCCAAGTTCGGCGCCACTCTGGCCCAGGGAATCATTGATGCAGGTCAGGAACTGTCAGCGTGCCGTAATTCAATTAATTGACCTTACCAAGAAAATAGCATTAACCTTTGCCTTGTGTCTCTTGGCGCAATTCAGGGTTGATTGGGCCTTGTTCTTTAGTCCATCTGTTGGACCACGTGTAAACGTTTTGTTTCAAGGTTTTTTTGTCTCCAACCGAAACAGCAAAACGTGACTGTCAATTTTGTCTCTTCTGCTTCTATTTTTGCTAAGAAAGGTCGGTTCGCTGCGTTTATCAAGGACTAGCCACTTTGGTTCTGCTAAGGCCAGAACCGAGGCCAACTACGACACTAAATTGAAAAAAAAAGATTAGGCTCATCTCGGCTGCCTTCACACACTAGCATTACCAAAAAGGTAGATCAAAGATAAAAGTTTTGTTAACCTAGTCCTTGTACTGATAATACCATAGAAGCTAAATCTAAAGTGTCTACGTTCTCTCTGTTGATTTTTAATTACTACATGTACATTCTCCCTTTTCCATTTTTGATTAATTACTTATCAAAGTTGCAACGATGTGCCTTGTATTTTCCGCGCGCTAAAAAAGAACATCCAACCATGCACCTGCTTTGCAGGCAAAAAAGGGTTGAAAAGCATAATGTAGGGAGAGTTGTGAATTTGATCAAAACTCTCTTACATCGTGATTCCTTTTGATTATTGTAAGAAGTTCACGCTTTTACTTTTCCTTACGTTTGTCCAGGTGGCCGCAATGTGACAGTATCTCTCCAGTCAAGGGCAGGACACACTCACATGGAGACAGTAGTCGGGATGTTGGTCTTCACTCACTATTGGTTCTGGTTCCCGCTGTCTCACTTCCTTGCGCTCTCCTTCACGCCGACATGTCTGATCGGACTCAACTCTGACCTCAAGGTAAGTTCATTCCAAAATAAAAGGGAACTCTTCCCGGAATTGTTTCAGTGCATATTTTTGTTCATAGTCTCCATGGTTTTTAACATCACTCTTGTTGCTCTTCCCAAGCTGAGTTGTATTTAATTTCAGATGAAAGCCGTTTTATCTTTTTCTCAAAGGGATATGGTTGGGAAAACTTACTTACACATGTAGTTCTCACAGGGGGAATCATCTTTCCTTCCGTCGTTCTTACTGTATCACCTCCAAATGACTTCTGTTTATATAGATGCCCAAGATGCAATTCCGTTCCAATGCCAAGCCATCAATTTACGCCTACCCCGAGCCGCTCAAGCCACCCAAAAAAGAGGAAAAAGAAAAGGTATTCACCATTTGTAGCTGCATGGTCAGCCTGTGTACAGTTTCTCCTCAGGGATGTTTAGCTGCTACTTGGTTAGCCTGTGTATAGCTGCCGCTTTGAGATGTAAAATTTTTTCAGTGTGAAGGAGATTTTCATGAGAGAAAAGTTTATAGAAAGCAGGCGTAATACTCAATCCTTCATTGCATCGTAACATTTTGGCGAAGTTTTTCCTTTACCAAACATTCCTCAAGTTACTCACATATATTTCATAAAAAGTATTGTACAAAGATATAAATACAAATTGTTACTGAAACAATATTGTAATGAGCTTCACCTTTTGTTTGTTGTAGGTTGCAACAGCAGTTCTTTCTATAACTGAGAAGGCCAAAGCACGAGCCAGGAAGACTGAAAGCGCAACTCCAGAGCAAATGGATGTGGTGAGAATCATGATTTAAGTAATGATGCGCATAAGAACTGAAATCTTTATTATATTTTTTATTTAATTTTACAAATCAGATCTGTTGAGCAACCTTTTTTGCAAAAAATTGTCCAAAAAAAAAACACGCCTGATACGCATAAGAACTGAAACCTTCATTATATTTTTTATTTAATTTTACAAATCAGATCTGTTGAGCAACCATTTTTGCAAAAAAATGTCCAAAAAAAGAACACGCCTGAAAGGCTTTTTTCAAGCTTCCTAGTGCAAGTGTTTTTGTGTCTTTTTGCTGTGTTTAAGGAGAATGCACCGTTGGAAGTTGGATGGCACCGCATTTCCATTTTTTCTCTCTAGCTCTTATATGTTGATATGTTGAAATTTATCGTGTCTATATGTTGATATGTTGAACTTTATCGTCTAAAAATAGATAACTCACTGAAATTTTTCCATTTCTGCCGATACTTCAGTGTCAACGTTGTGGAATAGTACGACTTCCACCAGTGATCAAGGTCTCTTAGTAACCTTGCAACATCAAAAGTAACAGTCTTTGCTTCATTCTGTCACTTTTGACAAATGCTTTGCAATTCAATATGCGTAATCTCCTGTCCAACTGTCTGTTTTTATGTCTGTCTGTCGTCCTATTGGTTGTTAGATTTTCTTGCACAAAAATCGTACACAGCCTAATCTTCCATCACGTAAAATCCTACAGTACCATTTCAACCTTCACCCTTTGCCTCTACTTGCAGGACCAACCGGAAGCTGAAAAGGCAAAAAATGGCGCTGAAAAGAAGGTAACAAAGGCGAACAACTACTAAGACTTGTGTTTCTTTGGTTTGTTCAGTTTTACTGGCATTTGACAGAGTGTGTGTAACTTGTTCTTCCCACGCAGGGAGAGGAGAGCAGTGGAGCGGACAAGGACAAAGATAAGGATGAGTCCACGACAGAGAAGAGTGAAAAAGAGAAAAGTGAAAAGGCGGAGGAATCCAACAAAACCGAACCGGAGCCAACTTGGCAACTACTGGAAAATCCTGCTCGTGTTATGACTGCCCAGGTAACGGAGGCTTTTTCACAGTGATAGCGAGTTGACTTTTAATTTAAAAAATAATTCCTGTCAGGTTTTCGACCTTTTAAAAAATTCCAATCTCCACTTTTCTGATAGATGTAATATTTATCAAATCTGTCTTGTAAGACCCAAATTAAATGCTTTCTTTATTAGGTTTCATCAACTGATTCAAAGACTGGATTGAATAACACCAATCATTTCTACTTTTCAAGACAGGAAAAATGAATGATCAGTTCTTCAAAACGAGCAAAATAATTTTAGTGACTGATTTAAAAGTAGGATGTTATTGGTTTATGTATGATCAGGACTTGACGGCCATAAGAATGAATCAGTTAATCCTTTAGCGACTTGTGAACGGTGTTGAAGAGGAACAATTGCTAACTTTTACCCCCCTCCCCCACCCCCCTCCCTTGCTCCCACACACACTGTACAGAAGTAAAATCTTTCATTTTCTGTGTTGTTTTTCCATTTTTCATGAAAACCGTTAGAACTTATTTTCATCTTCTCTTTTTTGATGTGCAGCTCAAGGTGATCAGCTTACCAAATGAGAGTCGTTACTTTTCGTTAAAGCCGGTAAGTAAGTTTTTCTGTGATGAACAATGCATGCACAGCATGTGCCGTGCTCCACTTTTTGACCTTTATGTTAATCCTACGACAATCTGGCAATCACGTGTTCTGGTTTTAAAACACAGCGGGGTTTTTTGTTTAACATCAGGGCCCGGTTGTACAAAGCCTGGATAAGCTATCTGCTGGAGAAAAGCTACTGGTCGTCACTAATAAATCAAAAATTGTTTGACTCTTTGTTGATTTCTCTATCTCTGGTTGTTAAATGAGTGGAAGATTCCTAAAGTAATGTTTCAAATGGTGTCAAATAACTTTCATTATAGTTTTACTGCATAAAATAGAAAGCACTTATCCGGCGGATAGCTTATCCAGGCTTCGTGGAACCGGGCCCTGATGTTAAAATATTGCCGCCCAGTTGTGGCATGCTGAAACCGCTATAGCTAAATCGAATAAAACTACAGTACTGCCGGGTTCCCAGCCCATCAGGGAAATCAGGGAAAAAATTTCCTTTTTTCCAGTCAGGGAAAAGTCAGGGATTTAAGAAAAATGCCTCAAATCAGGGAAAAGTCAGGGAATTTTGATTGGTCCAAAAATCGAAAGTAGTCAGCCTGGTTTTTTTTTGTTGCATATCAAAAGAACATACCATAGAACATAGGGTGACTGGCTATGGTGGTTTTTTGGTGTAATAGTACTAATTAGTTTTACATTTCAGTGTTTCATACTTCATATAGTTCGCTGCAACGACATAGAAGACATGTGAAACTGGAATTGAGTTGAAAAAATTGTCATGGAATTTTGAGACTTCATCAGGGAAAAATCAATAACAATAATAATTAGCATTTATATAGCGCCTTTCCATAGGTACATGCTCAAAGCGCTTAACAATAGTTTACAGTTGACTC
>JAOBAT010065317.1:0-23782 GCA_026413305.1 Hydrozoanthus tunicans
CCCCTCCCCCAGATCATCCAGGAAGTATTTGAATGCATTGAAGTAACAGTGTATTGTTTTATTTTCAGATGAACCGGTTGCTAACACCAGGTGAACAGTTGGTTGTCAAGCAAAGTCTTCATGATTATCAGAAAGACAGGTAATAATATTTTGCAAACGATCATATAGAAATAAGTAGAATGCAAACAATCTTAATAAATGGGAAACTCCGGGAAACAGCTGTTTTTCCACTTGATGTTTGGCATTTATCGAAACAGGTTTTAAAACCCTAGCAAGTTTTCCTTCTCAACTTTCCACTTGAAATCTTCTAATTTCACGTGACTACCGTGACAAGAAATTTAACAACATGTCAAAAAAAAAAAATAAATAAACAAGCTGTGAAAAATTATATTTTTGGAAAATGCGACTAGGAGAGTTTCACAGGGAGTCCCTGAAACCCAGCGGCCGAGCAGTTAGAGTGTTCAACTCGTAACCCCAGGGTCGCGATACTTTACCATTGTTCCAGTCGACTCAGCTGTATAAATGAGTACCACTTCTGCATGCTGGTGCTAACCTGCGATGGTTTAGTGTCCTGTCCGAGGAATCCTATCTGCCTAAGTCTCAGTATACGGAAACTGGAGGTAATGGGAGAGGGTCCTACGGGCCCACTTGGCTCGTGAATTCGAAAGAATTCTTAGCCCTGGTGCCCGTATGTCAATTGAGTTTCATGCATTGATTTTGCGTTTGTGTTGATTTTCGTGCAGAAACATCCCTAAGCTGTTAACAGCACTCGAGCCCGTGCTTGATGACGGACACAAGCTGCAGATGCTTCATTACCTTAGCGATCTGCTGCCCGCCAACGAACAAGAAGCGTTTGACCGGGCTGCTGCTCTGCTGATTGCAAGGAATATGAAGAGTAAGTTTAGTAAAACTGGCCAGTCAACTTCCACAAACAAGATTTGTTCGACCAATAAAATAATTATCTTTACTTGACCTGAATCACAGGCCCGTAACCAGGATGTTTGCGGGAGGGTGCGATTGAACGAGGACTTCGACAAACCAAACGTGTGCCAAAGGCGCGAGACTCTTTATATGGGGGTCCGGGGCATGCTTCCCCGGAAATTTTTAAAATTAGGTTATCTGTGACTCAAACGTGGGCAGCCAAAACCAACTTAGAAACGTGGAAGGTATTCAATCTTTTTAACTGCAAAATCGATTTTTTTGACCACGTTACTTCTTCACAGTTTTAGAGAATAACATAGACACAAACAGTGAATCAGGACAGAGCTATATTATATGTATTTTTTAATCTTACCCTTTCTTAAACCACTTTATAATGTCTTCACTTACGTGCACGTAGAAGATGTTGCTTTTATAAATACTTGTTAACAAAAAAGTGGACCAGTGGACCTTCGCAAACTTTTTTGTTTTGGGGGGGAAGGGGGGTTGCAAGCGCACCCATCACTCCTCCTCCCCCCCAAACTCCTTACGGGCTTGAATGATGACATCGGTTTAAGTTTGATGATGACATCCGCAACGTTGTGAAAACATTATTCACTGATGCAAGTTTTCTCAGGGATATCTTTCCCCGAATTTTTGGATTTAACACATTGTTCATTTAAACAAGATATCCTCGCAACCAATTTCACCATTCACTAAAATGATGAAAAACGCTTTTCTCATTTTACAGACGGAATTGTCCCCGGCTCAAGAACAACTGATGCCGAGGTAATGGATGTGCTTTACAGAGTCCAGGGGGGTCGACTGAATGAAAATCCCAGGCCACGTAATTTAATTGGTGGTGGAGGTGAGTGGAGTCCTAGACTAGACTAGAGTTGGTGTCTCTTGACTTTACTTTTTCTAGAAGAAATGTTAACGAAAGCAAGCAACAAGCACTTTTCCACACTTCAAGATAAGTTGATAGAGCACAATTAAATTGGATGCTCGACGTACTTCATATCTTGACACCGTTGTGTCAACCTACCTTGCTCTTCAGTGTTTGAGAGGGACATATGCAATTCGTGCTTCGTCATAGTAATTTGAAAACAACATCCTGCAACAACTTACCTGTGTAGCTGTGGTAAGCTGCTTGATAGGCGGACACGTATTTTGATTGCGTGTTTCAAGATCTTGCAACGGCTGCGGCAAAATCCTAGTGTATTTCTAAATTTTTTCTTCTTGTAAATACTTTAAAATTATGTTGCTAAATAAATCGTTGTCATTGTACAAGGGGTTTGTAATTAATTGTCCCAATCTCTTGGTTTTGTGCCAGTTTGATAAGTATTTTATGCTTTACACAGTGAAATACATTAATAACAGGGTTCGTACGGGCCCTGGAAATCTTGGAAAACCCTTGAAAATTTTTGAAGCCATGGAAACCCCTGGAAAAGCCCTGGAAATGGAAAATTTCATAGAATCATATTGAAAAAACTAGAATTCCCAAATGATGCATTGATTTTCGTTTCAAGTAACAACTAAGACTTAAACCTTGATCTTTGCATGTCGTTATATTAAGTCCAATAAATACAAATTTTCATGACATTAATTACTAAAACGTTGTTTAAACAGGTGATTTTGAACGTTAATATTTTCATTCTGGGTCTAAAAAGTCCTGGAAAAGCCCTGGAAAAAAATAAAAATATAGCCCTGAAAACCCAGGATTTTGAAGTTACATTTAGTCCTTCATCTTAGTGGATCGGAGTCTTCCACTTAGGCTATAAGAAGAAACGTCATTTTACGAAACTATTTCACGGTACAAAGCTTAATTCTTTCTGTAGAAATTCCGTTTCATTTTTATCTTATTCTAGAGATCTCCTCCTTTTTGGATTGTACATCCTTTACGTCTTGTCATGCCGTGAAAGATGCATGAGTTGTCTTGTAATATCTGGCGACCTTCTTTCCCGCTGAAGTCATTTCCGCTTCTGCTCAGTTTAGTTTAAAGCTGATCATTGTGAATTGCTGTTTAGCATATATCCATGTGGAAAAGGAACTATAAATAAAGGCATCACTTTACTTACTTTATCGTAGCTGCCTCACCCGAGTCTCCTCGCCATTTGCCAAGATCAGGGGTAGTTTCTCAGAACCGCTGGAATGATTTTTCTCATGTTGGTGAGTAGTGCTTACACGAAATTTCCTTTCAGGCAAAAAACATGACACAATTTTGTAGCCGAAGCCTTTTCTTTTCTTGAGCCTAGTGGCCCATTTGAACAGTGTTTATTTCTACCTAGAGATAGACAGGACACTACATTTGATCCCAGGCTTACTCTGTCATAAACTTGCACTCACTAAATAGACTAGAACAAGTCGGCTAACGTCTTTTGAGTGCTCGAGGTTGCAAAACAGTCCCGAACTCAAAATCGCGATCCTTGGGTGAAAAACACACTATCCAAATGGCCACTGCGCTGTTGACAGAAGACAATGGAATGCGCATCAAAGAAATAAACATTTAAAACTATCATAGCAGGGAGTTTAAACTCTATGCATTTACCGAAGTCATTTTGATCTTGTATTCCAACAGGCAATGATTTAGACAGCGTTCCCGTTAGAGACAGAAATGGCGTCGGTGTAAGCGTAGGTGCAGGTGAAAAGGTCGACGATGACGAGGAAGATGGAGATGACTATAATGACGAGCTTGATCTAGGACTAGGTATACTTACCTTTCTACGTAAATTGCCCAGTAAATTTGTCTCTCCCTTAATCTTTTATCAATAAAATGAAAAATACAGGCCTTGACAGTCCTTGAGTTTTTATAAATTCGAACGTTCCTTGAAAGACATTCAGAACTATTTGGTAGGTTCTTGGAGTTTAGAAAAATAGCAAAGAGACAACAGAATGAGTTTTTTCCGATCAAAGTCCTTCGTTTAGCAGTATTTATTTCATTAAAACTTGCATTTGTTTGAGAACCAAACTATTTCGTAAGAAAACCTGTTAACGTTCTTTTGTTCATTTCATTCCCTCTGAGAAAAAATACGCGTTTCAGTACCACTGACGAGTTTTGGTTGGCAGAGCGATGTTCTAAGTCCTTGGAAATTTTGTTTTGCTCTTTAAAAAGCTATTGAAAAATAGACCTAACTCTCTTCACTTACCTTGTACATTGCAAATGGAGATTACACAATTTCAAGATTGGTTTGTAAAGCTCGCAACATCAGTTTCTGTTTCAAAAAAGCATTCTTAAAACGGTATTTTGTTGTCTTTATGAAAACTGTGTAGAAGGTTAAGCGGAAGTTTACTTTATTTAACACATAATAATGTTGCATTCTACTGTGAAGCTTATCCAAGTAATGTCTTTTCAGTTAAAGTTGTACATAACCTTTTCCCTTTTCTTATGGTTAAAAAAACATGTAAAATTTCAACTAACTTGAAGTATATAGTCAAAATTGATATTTCGACTTTGATCAACGAGGCTTCACTTTTAGTCTTTGTCGTCATTTCTTTGGAATGATAAGAGCAATTCCAAGAAAGTCTTTCATTCAGTTCGGCGTGGAAAAAAGTTCTACTTACGGTTTTGTGCTGTCCTTCTGGAAATGTATAGTGTGTTGCAGCAAAGTTATAGACAAGCTATAAATGTTACTACTGGAAGGCTGAAAAATAGGCGGTACTTTTTCTGGAAATTGCTGGAGGTTAACTGTCCGAAAATTTAGGAACCGTGGCCAGTATTTAATTTCAGTGAAATACTTCCAATACTTGTGAAGAGCAGTCGTTCATCGTAGTTTCTTTTCTCTTCTCAGTGGAGTTGGCCGACGCTCTCCTTGCTCTAGATGCCGAAAAGGCTGCTAAAGGATTTCCAAACACAACAATTCAAATCCAAGCTGAAGTACACACCCCAAGCAGAGCATCATCGCAGAACTCGATGGTGCCAAATGGAACTATTGTACCTTTTGAGGAGCTTCCAGTCGATGCTAAGGACTTAACAGCGCAAAGTGGAAATGTCCCTGATGAACTCGAGGGCCTCACAGCAGAGGAGTTGAGGGTTGCCCTAGCAACGAGGACCCGGCAGTTGGAGCAAGCTGAAAGTGAGAAAGAAGAAGCGACAAGGAGAGCTGAAAAGGCAGAACAAAAAGGTAGATTGCAATCTTTTCTTTTATAGAATGAAGGAAACCGCTTCTCAAGTTTGAGTTTGACCCACTGAGCTACATAGACTCAAATGGGGAGCCGGTTCACAGGATAGGTTCTTGTATATTCCCCACTGGACTTGTCTTGCATCTGCTAGCTCGATATGCCCAATAACCAATGCCATATGATATTATTAAATGATTAATGTGAGAAGCGGTTTCCTTCATTCTATGAATACAGCACCAAGTTGCAAAACTTCTACTTTAAATCGTTTCTTATTTATGATTTATTTTGAAGGTCCGTAATCTTACTTATCGGAAGCCATGTGTCCAATGTTTTAAACAGTTTCATAAAGATATTCATATACCTTTTTTCCCACACTTTCTGTCATCTTTTTGTATCACTCCTTAATTCTTCTATAGGCGAATGGTTGTTGACGTCCTGTTTTTCCTTTAGCTTCACATATTACTTTACACCGAAAAAGAACCATGCTAATAAGAAGTCCAGAATTTAGTCACCTCTATGTTTTTGCCTAAAAATCGAGACAAACCAGCTGGGATTCAAAGTCGTTCAGGAGCCATGCACTCATTTCCTGTAAAGAGTTTTTAAAATGCCTCCTGCAGATTATTTCAAAACAAATCAAACTCACGTCTAAGTCTTTTTTCATATCTTATTTTTCAAATAGGCTTATATTCCGCACCACACTCAATCTCTTGGGTATATCCTCTGCGTGCTTATTCAAGCTCATCATAACAATTGCTATTCATTTGACCTGACCAGTCAGTACAACGCTTCACCAGATTTAATTTTTAATATTAGTCATTCACAGATGTAATTGACTATGTTAAATTTAGCTATTTCCAACATCATACAAGCATTAAACAAATCTGCCATTGTCTGTCTCCAATAAACCGGTACGCGTCTACTCCTACACCCTTTGTGTTGTTATGGAAAATATACACTATAAACGCTTTCCGCTCGTAGGAGCGCAGTGACAGAGTTAAGAAGATCTATCAGTATTCAAAGCTGATAGTTTTGAAGCTTGATTGCATATGCTAAAGTGAGGCAACTGAAGTAGTACAGTAGGCAATATAACGCCAAGTAAAATTATTTTGACATGCTGACTCCTGTTTGTTGATGTTGCTTATTTTGAAAAGCCTTTTCAGTATTCACAGCCTGATTACAATTTGCAGTACATATGCTAAACAAATATCTAACGTAATCAAACATTCTCATTTAATATCTCTGTTGAGTTGCTTATAAAGCAAAAGAGGTACGAGAAGAAAGAGTAATAAGAAGGAGGGCAGTAGTGTGCGTGACAAATAAGAGGTATATTTCTAGCAACAGTGACTAAAATACTTATTCATCTTGCTGTTTTCCTTAGACGTGGGAAGTGAACCAAGCGCTGCCAACCTACAGACTGACTTGGCATCTGCTATCAAAGCGAGAGCAGGAAAAGACGAGACTGGTAAGCAAGTTAGGAGTACTCGAAGAAGATCTAAACTGAAAATATGAACATTTGCAGTTAAATTAATGGTAGAATTGTATGTATAGTTGAAGAAGATATTATTGATTCACAAGTTGAAAATAGACAACAGAATAGACAGAACTTAACCAGTGACTCGGCTCCCCATGTGAGTCACTGTGGCTCAGTGGGTAGAGCATTTGACCGGTAATCAGAGGGTTGCGGGTTTGATTCCCGTCAGTGACTCAGAGTTTTTTCTGAGCTTTCAACTTGTGAATCGATAACTGGCAGTTAAAGTTTTATTTTTGGACATCTGAAGTACAAGTACTATCACATTTGCTCTCTTATCCCTCACCCACCCCTCCCTTTTCTTAACAAACTCTCTCTCACGCCTTCCCCTCTCAACCAAGTTTCCCATTCGCGTCTCGTAGGGTCAGAATCAGCGGCCACTACTGGAGGGGCTCCACCACCGGCACCACCGCCACCAGGGGCGCCACCTCCCCCACCCCCACCCCCACCTCCTGGCCTTTCACCACCACCACCCCCTGGTGGTTTGATGGTAGATGGTTCTCCGAGGATGCAGCTCAAGAGAGTGAATTGGGAAAAGCTGAGTATTGCTGGGATTGAGAACACCGTATGGGCACAGGTGAGAGATTTCCTAACGTTCTAATCATCTTGATTTCCATTTTTGCTTTTGAGGTCAAAAACTTCTTTAATTCGGGCATTGTGTTAAGAAATTTTATACTCGTATTTTGAGGCCGTGAAAGTTCTTGAATTCAGACGTTAATGAGAATCTTTTCGTTTGCCAGGGTCTTGCACCCTCTGACCTTAACTCGGGCTGGGGGTCTTGAAAATAAAGTTAGGAAGTTCTTGCTGGCTTTTATCCAACACCTCCAAACGGTTTGACCTTCGCATCTTAGTTCAGACTACACTTACCTGAACGATCTCACAATATGATCTACTGTTACTCCTGGGTTCAAGCTATTTACCACGGTTTTTTAAAATGCTAAACATTGTGAAGATTAAGAGTAATTCTATACTTAGTGCTTATAGCGGAGGGGTTGGCACATTGGTAAGATCTCTGCCTCCCAATCCTGAGGTCCCCGGTTCGATCCCCGGCCTGGTCCAGTATTGAATATTTTGGTGACCTTTTTTCCCGCTAAAGGCCACTCAGCTTTCCATCCTTCCGGGGTCGGTAAATGAGTACCAGCATACATGGACCGCTTTGAAGCGGCTGCCAATTGCGTCTTTACTTGCTTCCGGTCCGCTGGGGTAATAAAACTGATCATTGTAAAGCGCCTTTTGAGCATATTTGTATCGAAAAGGTGTTATATAATTGCATTATTTTAATTTACATTTTTACTTGTTGTCTTTTAGCTCCATGATGACAAGGAGCCACTGGACAACGTCATCGAGTTCATGCAGCTCGAGCAGAATTTCAGCGCCGTGCAAAGAAAAAAAGGTAATGCTAAACAGCGTGTAACGCCGACCTGTATGATCTCAGAGTTCGTTACGGACCTACAAGATTACAGTCCTGATAAGTAGAGCCATATACAAATGATTCTCAGTTAAAGTTGAAATTTCCTCTGCTGTATGTATGTCGTCTGAAAAGTGATGACTTTTGCCTTTGGATCTTGATTGATCAGGTTGAAATCGTCAAAAAATAGAAAAAAGTTCGTTTGGTCGATCCGATTTTGGTTGGAGTTGTTCTTTTCCAAACGAAACCAACCTAAATTATATACTTTTTTATCAGCGGTAATACTTTCTGAAAACTTTTCTCCATTTTCGTCTCTGTTTTTTTCTGTTCTCAGCCACTAAAGAAGAAAAAAAGCAAGAGAAACCGATGATTTTGGACCCAAAGAAGTCATACAACATTTGTAAGTAACACGAAATGTACAGCTGTCCGTCCTTTGCGATTAATGTAATACGTAATTAAAAGGAAAAACAGAAATTCCTTGCTCTGAGGAGATGCTATCGACGCTCGACTCCACGAATAAGCGAGAGGTGGCGACTAGCGTATAAAGTCTTAAATTGCCCATGAAAACGCAAAGAGAGAGTCTGTTATCTTCAAATTTGACATACACAGATCTGTTAGTGCAAGGAAAAGTTTTACCAACTTTTACCTTCCCTGAGCTTCTCTTAGCGGTGTAAGGTTTGCAATGCATTGTGTTAAAAATGTACTTCTTTTTCGGAGTGGTCAATTGTCAGCTTACTGGACTTGCCACAACTTTCATGTTTTAGATCTAATCATATGTCTGAACTCCAGGAGCTCTGGTGTTTGGTTAAGACCAATGTCTCCTGAACTTTTCATCCCAGTTATTTGTCAATGTTTAGAACCTGTTTAGATAACTGACACAGTATAAGAGTTTTTGTGATGAAAAATGGTAACTGATCAACCTTAGTAAACAACTGCAGATAAAAAACAAAATTCGCCTTTAGAAACTAGCATCCTGAAATGTATTGATCCTGGTTGGGGGAATCATCAACAAAGTCATTTGTTGTAAGTTTGCATTTTGAATGATTAAAACAAGAATTTTGAACATAAAGACAGTGCATATAAATTCTTAATTCAAGTTTTGTTATCACGTGCCTTTTTAAAGTAGCGAGTATAAGGAAGTTGTGTTCCAATTGAGGAGTTACACGTATTCTGCAAATTTGATGAAATTTTCATGTTCCCTGAAGATCCCTTTACATGTTTTGACTAGTTGTTTGCTTGCAGCTTGAAAGTCACTGGACTTTTGTTTTAGACATATATGCTCCTGACTATTGTGAGAGGCAGTAAGAAAGTGCAACAGTTTTGAAAAAGAGCTCTTAAGGCGAGAAACGGCCCAACACAGTGTAAGAACCTACGTCCTTTAGAATATATACATATTATTCGATGCTCTACCAACTGACAAAACAAGGTCAGATAGGGTTTAGCCTTAAGGAAGTTAGGATGATAGTTAGCGGGAATGAGTATGGATAAGCTTAAAGGGTTTCCAACTAAAGCTCTGCTGCTTAGTATAGAAAGACATGCCGCCCTTTATTTCTCTTTTGCCTTTTGGTCACGTGGTGTAAATACCCCCGGCCCCTCCCTCTCAGCTAGTTTTTGGTTCAACTCAACATGACAAAAGAAAACCTGTCCAGGAAGTTGTTGTAAGGCATTTTAGATACAGACAAAAACTGTTTTACTTTTTGTGTACAGCAATCCTTTTGGGCCATCTGAAGATGTCGTTTGACGAGATACGACAGGCGATGATGGAGATGGAGGAGAATAAGTTTTCTGAATCACACTTGAGACAGCTGTTGTTGTACGCGCCTGACAGCACTGAAGTAAGTAAGCATTTGGACGGTCAGACGATGTTGTAAACTTTGGTTCTACCAGTTCTGCTGCAGCTACAATTGCAACCTACATCATGATTTCTTGTGGCTTTTATTCTCCCGCTATTTAGGAGTCATTTTCATGACCTCTTTTGAAAAGATTTCTGCCACAGCTGTTTTTGTCTGCATGCAGTCTTTTAATATAATTTTTTTAATGTCTTTTCAAACACTGGATAAATTTTTGAAGCTAGAATGAGCTTTCCATTGCATCTGCAATCATCGTCAGATATGTAACCTCAGATGGAGGCGAGGTTACCAAGCCAAGTGAACTTTTTCTAGGAGGGGTTGGAACCTCTAGGCCACCCTTCTCCCCGCCCTCCCGCGAATTCTTAATCCATTTAAATTATGCCAGATCGCTTATCCAGTGTTTGAAAAGTTTAAAAATTCCTTGTTTTTTAACATTTGGAATGGTTAATGGGCTTTTTGTAGCTTCAGTAACAAGAAAAATGAACTCTGCTGTATTCCCTCCCCACAGCTGCAGAAATACAAGTATTTTGCTGATGATCCAAAAAAGCTGGAATTAGCGGACAGGTTTTCTTTTGAGGTTTGTGTTTTTTAATTGTTACAATTTACATGTGTTTATTTCTTTTAATACCGTAGAATTCCAAAAGTAACAGTCCCCCGAAAGAAACGGCTACCCGAAAGTAGCGGCCCCTTTTGCCGGCAAAATTCGAAAGTCGCGGGGCCGTTACTTTCGGAATTCTACAGTAGTCTGTTTTGTGTACTGTTTGTTCATCGGATACGTTACATTGTAGGAATATGGATATCAACGGCATTGACTTTTTAGTTTCATAACACGTGCCCTCTTTGCCTGAGATCATTTCGAGACAAACGTTTCTTACCTTTCCAAAAATAACGGCTACCCGAAAGAATCGGCCCCACTTGCCGACAAAATCAGAAAGTAAAAGGGGCGTATTAAAACGAACGCGTTGAAGAGTAAAATGCGTTTTCTCAAAGATTCTGCTACGACATAGAGCTTACTATTTTGGTTGTTTTTTGAGTAATGACAAATGATTTTTTACATTTGCAGCAATAGCTACAACAATAATAAATATATGATATATTGTAACTTTGTATAGATATAGATGTTTATGTTATTTATTAGGCAACTTACAACAGTTTAGCGCTTTAAAAACTCTTCGAAGAAGAGAAAACATCAGATTAGCAACTGCTTTTGTTGTGTAGATGAGTAAAGTTCCCGGATATACTCAGCGACTGCGAGCTATGCTGTTCAAAGCAAGGTTTGCAGACAAAGTGGACGAGATTAAACCCGTAAGTGAGGTTTGGTTTCCTTCTTGCGCATGTAGTTTAACTTATGGATCCCCACGTGGATTGTGCTGTATTTTGTATCTTAAGATAAAGAATTTAATCCTATGATATTACTTGTCAAAAAGAAGTTGGAAGTGTTGTTACAACACCCAGAACAAAGGCCAGATTAGATTATTTCGAGCAGAAACATCGAACTATCAAATTTCTTTCGATTATCACAAAGCAAAACCTTGGAGTGATCTTCCAGCTCACGCCAGAAATGAAACAATTTCTTAATGAAGTTAAAGAAGTACCTACTTTTGTATTTTCCATATGTTCACTGTTATTAACATTTGCAAGTGAACTACTTTATAACCTCATGTATATCTTTATTAGGTTTATAACAAGCCTCCATTTAAGTTAGCTCTGCTAAATAGCGCTTTGCACTCTTACTTAAAATAGAAATTTTTACCCCCACGTGACTCAGACAAACTGAGGCGTGTTTGAAAAAAATGGTGTTTAGAGAACGTAGCGTTCTTGTAAATACAAGAAAAATTTTTCTTGTTAAATCTTAAATATCATGGTGGACTTAAAACACTACATTAACCGCCTCTCGATTTTACGAAGCTGGTTTGTTTGTCTGATTCATGACGTCATTAGCGGAGGGGTTGACGCAGTGCCGGATAAGATCTCTGCCTCCAAGCCCTGAGGTCCCCGGTTCGATCCCCGGCCTGGTCAAGTGTTGAGTATTTGGGCAAACTTCTTTCCCGCTAAAGCCCACTCAGCTTTCCATCCTTCCGGGTCTGTAAAATGAGTATCAGCATACATGGACCGCTTTGAAGCTGCTGCATGAGGCACCTATATATGCTTCCGGTCCGCTGGGGATAAACTGATTATTGTAAAGCACCTTTGAGCATTCATATGGAAAGGGCGCAATAAAATACACCACTTTAGTGCACAGCGTTATCGGGCATCGTCTGTCTAAATATCTCTTTTAACAGAACAAATAAATGAATATAGATACAATGATGCTTGATTAATTGTTGTCCATCAGGATCTGGAAGCCGTAATCCAAGCGTCGCAGGACCTGCAAGCAAGCGCTAAGATGAGTCAGATTCTAAAGGTCAGATCACCTCTTTAAGTGTTCCTTGGCTGTATGACGTTTTTGGTCTCATATAAAACTCTTGTCAAGTCTGTGTCCATACCAGCAGCTCAAACTTGATAGATCTGTGTGTTTAACTAACGTTAAGCAGTTAAGTTGATCACTTCCACGGTATGAATTCCCGCACACCGCCATTTTGAAATGTGACGTGTTTTGGTTGTCGCCCCAGGCCCCACCCTCGATGAACACAGCTGTAACACGTTACGTCATTTAAGAATGGACGTTGTACAGCCGTGGGTTCCTTTAACATTGGTGGCGCACTGATTGAGCTGTCGGGCATGAGTTCAAACCCCCAACACACTGTAATAGGGTTTAAAGGTCAGGCCAGAGTCAAAGGTTATGCACTTGAATCCTTGCCAGTGGCAAGGTCATCATGTTCTTTCTTGGAATAAGAAAATGTAATTTTAACAATTTGGCCAAGGTCTTATTACTAATAATTCTTCATTTTAACAATTTATTTAATATGAAACTTATTCTGCTTGTCTGGGCGATTCAGCTGTTTCCGGAGGGGCTTGTAACATACCGGCTTAAAAGACGTCACATTAGTGTTCCTTAAGGGCCTGGTTGTTCAAAAAAAAGTCGGCCAATTTTTAGCGCTTGGTGGAGGAAAAAGTGAAATAATTATTGCTTGAATTTCAAACAACCTCAAGTTTTCAAGCAAAGTCAATCAACGGATCCTAAAAAGCACAAGCGCGGTTTAAAAACTTAACCTTGGCTGAGGGTTGATCGGTCCCAGAACAACCGCGCCCAGGGGTGAAAAGTTGTGCGTGTGAAACCCCAATCAGAGCACTGCTCTGCTTTTTGAACAAGACATGTCTGCGGTAAGTTATGATACATTAGTGTGTCCTCTAGGGTGAGTCAAGAATATCATCTACCCAATCCAAAGAATTCGTTTGCTTGACATAAATTGAGATGGTTTGCATGGCCAGTTATTGGGAGGCAGCGTGGCTCAGTGGTTAGGGTGCCGGATTTGCATGCGGTTGTCCCGGGTTCAAATCCCACTCTGACCACTGACAGGCTTCGGTGATCCCAGAGTCAAATCCACCACGCTTGTAAATAGCCAACTGGTTTGCCTCCAATCAGCTGGGATTGATAACTGTGGTCGTGTTGGTTCGAAATTTTAACTATGACACTGAAAAGCCCCTTGGGGGAGTTGTAATTTATTATTATTTTATTTATTGTATTGATACTAAGGCACATCTCTGATCCCATAGCTTGTGCTCGCCACTGGTAACTACATGAACAAGGGGAACGCGAGGATAGCGGGAGCCGCAGCGTTTAAGATTTCCTTCCTCACAAAAGTACGTACCTTTTTATCTCTTTTACATACCATACCATATAAGTCAAAAGTAATATAAAAACTATACCTAAAGCTATGAAAACTCATTTAACAAATTTCTTTTTCTCAGGTTAGAGTTGTTGTCATACTATTTTACTTTCTTTGAGCTTTGATGGGGTTTTTTGACTCATTTAAAATGTTTTTCATGAGGGTCCTCCAAAACTATTTTAATATAAACAATAAAAAGAAAAGTCTAAAATTTATTTTAGTTGTTAGAGGACTAAAAACTAAAACTATATATTAATTTCATATAAGATGAACAAAAGCTGTATTCTTTAAAATAGTATTCAGAAAAAGTACACTTTTAAGGCTGTTTATAACACGGTGAAATTCGATTCCATTCACTTATCAGTACCTCTCATGTTAAGTTTCTGATTATGCTATCTTCATATTTTTTTTTCAAAAAACTGCTGTAAAATTAGTCAATAAAATTCTATGCCATTTATCTAACCAGCTATCAAGTACGAAGACAACGGACAACAAGTCAACGCTACTTCATGTCCTTGTTAGCACAATAGAGAATAAATATCCGGAGGTGCTCGACGTGAAAAGAGAACTCGAGAGCGTCTTAATCGCCGCCAAAGGTAACTTGTCCTAACGTAACACATACAATAAAAGTCCTTAACTTGGTAATGAGAAAATAAGATGGACCAAATAAAGCAGAGTATTGTAGGTTAAAAGCGAAGTTCTCCTAAACTGGTTATATCAAAACCCGAGTGGAAGAACTTATCAAAACGATGTTTTTGTGTTTAAGGCTGAAAGGGATAGTTTTAGGTCTTGTTGGTTTGGGGTAAATGGAAGAAAGGGTATGGAGAAGAGGGGGTTAATAGAGGAGAGGGGATCAAGTGGAGAGGGTTAAAGGAGGGGAGGGGGTCAATGGAAGAAGGGAATGGAGAAGAGGGGGTTAATAGAGGAGAGGTTTAAAGGAGGGGAGGAGGAGAGGGGGTGGAGTTAATGGAGCAAAGAGGATCAAGTGGAGTGGTGGAGGGATGGAAGGGAGAGGATCAATGGAGGAGAGGGGATCAATTAAGGGGGGTGTAGGAGAGGGAGTTAATGGAGGAGAGGGGATCAATTAAGGGGGGTGTAGGAGAGGGAGTTAATGGAGGAGAGGGGATCAATTAAGAGGGGTGTAGGAGAGGGAGTTAATGGAGGAGAGGGGATCAATTGGAGGCGATGGAAAGGGGTTACTGGAGGGGAGGGGATAGAGTAGACAGGATTAATAGAGGAAAGGGGATAGAGAGGAGAGGGAGTTAATTGAAGTAAGACCATGGAAGCGTACGGTATATAAATTTGATTTGAAGAGTGTGCCACTTGACGGAGATCGTTATAAGAACTGCTCTCTGTCTTGTTACAGTGTCCTATCAGATGGTTGCGAGTGAAATTGGAGAACTTGAAAAAGGCATGAAAGTGAGTTGAATACGATATTTGTTGAGGTTTTCACTTATCACTTAATAGCTATCCAATCATTATCGCCAAATAACACAACTCCACAAGCTGCTTTATAGATTTAACGCACTTGTGGAAGAAGGCGATGATGACGATGGTATTTCAAAGCCGATAAGGCCAATGGTGATGTTGTTGATGATGATTTTCAGATTAGTCAAACTGATTTTAGTGATTGTTAAAGTACAAGTACATCCTTCATTTCCAGGATGCTCCCTGTCCACTTTTTGCAATTCTGCTTGACTGCTAACATACTGTGAACATATTTTGTGTCTGTAGGAAATGAAGAAAGATCTTGGTGTCTTCAAATCAAGACAGTCGAAGTTAGAAGGAGATCGTTTTAATGAGGCAGTAAATGTATCCTTATGATATATTTTTTTTGTAAAACAGTGTTTTTTATTCGAAATCCATGTTTTTCCGATATCATGAACTGATTGATAGTTTTCCAAGTGGGTAATTGAGCTTTTTATAGTTTTCCTTGACAAGTTCCCCTAATCAGGAAATAATTACGTCCACGGAAGGCGAGCTACAGGCCATTCTTGACCTCCAAACCAAAATGCTAACCAAGTTTTACGATGTCGTCAAATTTTTTGGTGAAAATGAGGCAAAGATGACGACAGAAGATTTCTTTGGTTATTTCGCTGTTTTCCTGGTAAACTTTGAGGTGAGTTGTTATTTGTTAGTATATTGAAGTTGTTTTAAAAGTTTTGACGTGATTTTCAGTTTAGCTTTTGAAGCAATAGATTCAGGATGGCCGAGTGGTTAGCGCTCGTGTCTCCCACCTCTGTAGACCCGGGATCGAATCCTTGGTTTCGCACGTGGGCTAAGTTTGTCGATACTCTTCTGAGGGTTTCTCTCCGGGCTCTTCAGTTTTCCCCCCTCTACGAAACCGACTTTCACATTGAGATCTGTGCCGTTGAGCGATTAAGCGTCAGCCACTGGCTTGGGAGAATGGGCAGCCATTCCAAGCGTAGCGACGATAAATAAAGTTTAGTTTAGTTTAGTATTTGCTTGCTAATAATCTTAGTAACAGAAGTGCTTAAAAACTATATAACATAAAGCCATACTATAATACAATATTAACATTTATGAAACAAGCATTAAAGCTTTAAAATAATTCCTTAATCATTTCTCACTTAAGATCAACTTCAAATTAAATGCATCTTATCTTTTTTTAGTTTACTTTTGATGCTTTTTTTAGACTTTGTAAATGTTTTTATTAAGAACGGACAAAAGATTTCGGTTTATCAGTTGACAAAGATGTTCTTTGAGAAAGTAAAGACAGGTTGTTTAAAACAATGGCGGCTGTACAAATACCAACAATACCTTGCGAAACTAGCACCGTCTAAACCGTAAGTTAGCAAGTAGTTTTTATTATAGCAATAAACCTTATTCATAAATGGCGGCAACTTTAATATTAATTTGTCTCCATTCAAATTTTTTCCTGCTAGCCTCGTTCTTGAGTTAAGAGATATGTAAACCCAAAACAAGGCTAGTAAATAGGGGTTGCTTGAATGCAGATGTGAGAATTTTGAAATCACTGCCATTTATGATTAAGGTTTATATACTTTCGAAAATTGTAGACCCCTTATTTTTTAACTTTTCTGCGCGCCAGGAATTGTATTCGCACTCGGAATTGTGGGTGTTTGTACAGGTCGCCATGTTTTTCCGTTAAAGTTAGTCAATTGTGACGCCTGTTTTTTCAGAGAACGCATGCAGAGATTACAAAGAAAGCACAACACGAAGAGGAGAAAGCAAAACGAGAAAAGCTAAGAGAGGTCAGTTTTGAATGAAACCTAGCACTTCAGAGTTTGGAAAAGAAGCAGAAGTTAATGTATAAAAAAAGAAGCATAAGAAAACGGCGTTTCTAAACAGAAATGTTGCTTCCAAATCGGGAAAAGTTAATCAAACTACAGCCTCACTGGAAGAACTTAGTTCTTATTGCGTATAGAAACACAATCTGTAACGCAGAGTATTTTTTCTTTCACATTTGGTTTTAGCTCAAACTTGCAAGACATTTGTTTATTTTGCACTACAGCTATCTGTCTTAGTAAGGATTCTCGGCTTGCATTGTCAGTATGTTAAATTAGACAGTAAAAAGAGTTTTAACGTTTTTAACTGCGTATTAAAAGTGCCTAATTTAATTTTTCTAAGTAGCAGCTGTTCATTAAATGTTTCTTCGCTGCAGAGTAATGCACTGGCGCATTTAGTGATAAATAGCTTTTTTATCTTAATCTACTGAAACGATAATATTCCCATGTCCAAGTTTACCACCAAAATTTTCATCAAGTTAGAAAACACATAATTGTTCACTCTAGATCTTTTTCTATTAAAATGTATTACTGCGAATTTCATGAGACTTCTTTTAATAACCTTTTCTAAAAGACTCCAGGTCACCAATCCAAAGTTGCCAAGAGACACGGCTCTTCTTATGGTTACCATTTACTTGGAAGGTTTCGCCATTTTTCTATTTTATAAATTACAAGACGTGGAATTTTTGCTAAAGAACTGTACATGTCTTCACTCAAGGTTATCTTTAACCTTTTCGTTCAAAGTGCGTCAGCTACCGGTGCTGCACCTGAATTTTTATGGGGAATTTTTAGTTCTCTTCTATTCTCGGCGGCACCGTGCCTGAGCGGTTCGCATGATTAACTCGCAATCCTAAGGTCGCGAAAAGCCCGATCAGACACATGTTATGTCCTTGACAAGGCACTTTACCCGACTTGTTCCAGTCGACTCGGCTGTGTGAATTGTGTACCAGTTCTGCTGGGTGGTAACACGCGATGGATTATTTTCCTGTGCTGGGGGAGTTAAAGACTTTCGTCCGCTCAACACTTCAAAAACCGAGACATGCGCCGGCTTAATGGGCCACTTAACTCGCGAAGGAATTAATTTCTTAGTTAAGTTTGTATTGGTGCAAAAAGGTTACATTAATTACTTATCTCATTCGGATTGTTATCTCACACATTGTCAGTAGTTTATAACCGCTATCTTATTGATGTGAACGTTTGTGAATGCATGCAATGCCTTCTAAAACTGCAATTTTATTAAGCAATTGCTACCAGCTTTGCAACTTTCTTCTGTTGTGTTTAGGAACGCTCAAAGAAGATGAAAGAAGCAAAAGAGCGAGGTGATGCCACCGAATCTTCAGTAGAACTTTCCAAAAGCTACGAGGCCATGAGTTTGAAGAGAAAGTTGCGGAAGCTAAGCGAAGAAGGGAGCGCCTCGCCTATATCTGGAGACACTTCTTCTCTCTCCTCGGGAGAGTTTGAGTTTCCCAGCAACGAAGTACGAAGCTTGAGTGCACAAAGCACTAATTCCTCCAAAAGTAAAACTGAAACCGTTTCAGCTAGAATCATTAACGAAAGTCAGAGAACTGGGCATGCTTCAGGATCTGACAGGGTTTTAGGAATTGATATTCCTGACCGTAAAGCATCGAGTTTTTCACATACAGAGAAAAAACAAGAAAAGTTAGCTTACACGCAGCCGCCAGCGCTAAAACCCAAACCGGCAACAAAACCAAAGCCAGTGATTTCTCCGAAACCGAAATTTGAAACTATCCCACACCCAAAGTCTTACTCTGAGCAAAAAGAAAATGGGAGACCCAGCATCTCGGTTAGGCAAAATAGCTTTGAAAAGAAGGTTGTGGATGTGAAAACGGATAATGGTAGTTTGAGGATTGAACTGGAAACCATCACTGATGACCTTGGTGATGTCAAGCCTCGGGAGGTGTCACCAGTTCCGCAGAAAAAAGGTGTCAAAGGTATATCTTCCATGTTTGAATCCAAATCGTCTGAGAGTGATAAACAAGCATTGTATGCAATACCTGTGAAACCAGTGGACAAGAAACGCAATTCAAGTCCGAAAGAAAACAGCTCACCAGTCACTAGGGAAGAGGATGACGAAACTCCACCACCTACTCCTCCTCGGCTCTACGAAGACAAGCTCCCCAGTCCTCCAGATTCTCCATACATTGACCCAGGTCCCCCAAACTTTCGACCTTCTCCTCCTCCAGGTTTTAATGTGCAGACTGCATCAGGGATTGAAGTCGTGGAAAATCACTCGGTAGATAATCCATACTCTGAAGTGACGCCTGTTGTGACTCCAAAAGAGCTTTCTCCATATTCCGACGTTGGTGTCATCTCAAGAACACCACCATGTCCTCCAGCCTTCAAAGATTCTCAAAATTCGCATGATCGTGGAAAAGTGAAGGACAAAAGGTCAAATTCGAAAGAGGATTCGCCATACGAGGACGTTGAAGTTTCTTTTAACCTTCCTAGGAAACAGACATCAACCACTAGCCAAAACAAATCCATTGAGGTGCGTAACCTTACTCCAACTTACGAGGAAGCTTCGCTCACTCATCGAACTCCTCCAGAAAAGCCACCGCCTTACAAGCCAAAGCGAGATTCCGTTCCATCCAAGGAAATCCCTGGTCTTGATAATACCTCCGACCGGCCTCTAGCTCTTTCATTGAATGAAGCGTCACCAACTTCTCCCCAGTTTGCTGTTGTAATGCCAGGTTCCCCGAGGTTAGCCTCTGCTGAAATTAAATCAATTGCCTCTCCAAACACTAAGAATATACCTCCTTTAGGTCCTACATCGAAAAACACAGATGCAAAACCATTCGCTGTGAATGGGTCATTGCTACCAACAGCGAAGTCTTCTTCGCGATCTAGCCCAACACCACCGTTAAGATTATCAAGTTTGAAGGACAACCAAACCCCACCATCAACATCTTCTCATAGTCCTTCAAACATCTCGACCACGGCCCCAACCCCTTATCCTTTGGTGCCACCTCTAAAATTAGGTGAGATCATCCGGGAACAAGCAGCTTTGACGTCTTCAGACAATGGGTCCTCGTCTCTTAAATCTGTACCGCCATCGTTTTCCCACTCAGCACTTCTTCCCAAAGCTTTTGGAGTAAAACGAAAACCTCCTTCAGGAAATTCGTCGGCTCTTATAGAGGAACTTATGGAAAAGAATAAGAAAGACCACCTTTCACTTGCACAGACTGACAGGAATCCAACAATTTCGGATCAAGATTCAGTCGACAAAATGATTTGCCCTCCACCTCCCAAGTTTAGTCCAATTCAGTCAAGACGAGCATTCTCTGAATCTAATCACTCCACACCTGAACACGTTAATGATTCCAGTATAGATTCCTTAATAATTCCACCACCACCACCTTCTGGAGCGCCGCCTTCACCTGGTGATGAAGATATCGGCTTCGACTTCCTGCCGTCTTTGTCAGCGGAGGAGGAGCATGCTTCAATGTTCACAGTTGTCGCTCCACCACCAGTCGAAACGCCCCCTTTGCCTAGCTTCGGCATATCGACCTCAACTTCACATAATATTGCAAACCCAGTCTCTGGCCATGTTCCCTCGTCAGTGGTGCGGGAAGACCTGGATGAAGTCCCCACCAGGGACATCGGAACTGATGTTAGTGGAAACATGATTGTAAGACCCCTCGTTCCACCAATGAGGAAACAGAGATAGTGACTGCTGGGTCTTTCTTGACCTTTGATAATTTTTGTGTTCCTACAAGGGTTTCGAAAACGGTACTACTAGAGGCTTGGTTGTATCGCCCATCGTTCCACCAATAGAGAGCCATAGAAAACTACTATTGGGGACTTTCCCAAACTCGAATTTTATGCCCCTACAAGGGATGTCGGAAACGGTGTGGTTTTATAGGGCTTGGATGTAACGCCTCGCGTTCCACCAATGGAGAGCCATAAAAAAACTATTGGGGACTCTCCCAACCTCAAATCTTATGCTCCTAAAAGGGATATCGGAACTGATATTAGAGATTTGGTTAAAAGGACCCCCCTCCCCCCTCTTCTGTTGAGGAACGGAGACAGTGATAAGAGATGTTCCTCTTGCCCCTAAGACTTGTTGAAAAGTTGTTTGTTGTAACCTTCTAGTATCCTTATGTACCATTGTACAAATTGTACAAGATAAAGTCTCCAGTAGTTTTCACCTTTATTCCTATCAGCATTTGGTAGTTTTTTCTTCTAGATATCAAATTTTACTATTACCAAATTATTTTTTTTACTTGGCAGTGCAGGAAGATTATATGTTTGGGTTAGATAACAAATAATGTGGACGAAAATGTTTCATTACACAAAGAGCAACATGGGAAATACTTCGGTTGGGAAAGCCTTGATCAAGATTTGACATACATCCTGACCACAATTGAACCAAGAAAGCTAAAAAAAACGGAGTGTACATGTCAGCTGTCAAAAGCCATTAACCTAAAGGGCGTCAAAATAGTTCTAAGTTCTAATGATAGAACTATTATCTCGGTCTAAACCCATTTCTGCAAGTACTGCGACATGCAAGAACTTTTTGCATTTCGTCTGTGCGAATATATTTAATGATATTTTCTAACATTGAGAGTGTGACATTCTGCAACTGAACTAATAAATATATTGCTGCATCGCGATGTGAGAAGTATTGATTGCAAGAAGAACGAACACAACAATCTGGTTTTGCAAAGTTAAAATGGTGTTTTCGCTGCATTTAGGCTATGTACGATCTTATACTGGTTTTTGTTTGTTAAGCGGGAGGGCGATAGGCCTTGGTTGTGTTGGGTTGGGATTGCTGTGGCATTAACCCTTTACGTCCCAGTCATTTACCAACAGCTATCGTCTCCTTACATAACTCATTCATAACAGAAAAAGTTAATCCGTGGAACTTCGTGTTTGTGGTTAACGAGATTTGTGAAACAAAAACAAGAGAGATGATCGCGGTAACACTAATATTTCGACTTTAATTCCAAAGTCATCGTCTGAAAAAGAAACAATAGCTAGCTATCAATTTATAGAGGGGCTGAGTAAGCTAATAAATGTACTAAATATACTAAAGATTTTCTAAAAGTTTGAGTTCCCCAAAGGCTTTTGATCCAGAATGTAGTTCAGGTTGACGGTTTTCGATAGCCAAGGCTTCAATAAAGCAATAATAGTGATACTTTGTCGACGTACTATTTGAAGATGAAAATTACAGGTATCAATATCTGTGGGTTAACAAGGCAAATGAGACCTGTCAGAAACAAAGACGGATGGAAAGAACTTGAAGTTTTCCAAGTGTTTAGGCAAGGATTAAGCCTTCTTAGCCCTGTTTGATTAAATCGGGAACCAGCAAATGGGCAGTTTCACACACACAAAAATACTTTTTCGTGTTTCTGTCCTTTTGAAAACTGAGTTGTGGCAAGCATGGTCACGTGGACACCTTCTATGCGACTTCACGCCTGTATGCTGTTTCTAGTCTTCCAGTGTTTAATTTTCGAGAAAGAGTATTTTAAAGATATACCACCCCTCTTCCAAAAGGCCATTTTTCTCAATACTTCTTTGAGTGGATAACCATCTTCAACAATCGCTGCTAGCGTTTCGGTTTTTTGTTTTTGCTCCAAACTACATATTTATACAACATTTTACATTGAGGACTTGGAAGAGGAAGTGGTTCAAACAAAGGCCCTTCACTTAGCTTTGGCGCCTTTCTTTTTACAAAAATTACCAAGATTACTGAGGACTTAGCTTTTGCAACGAGGGCACCAACGCCCACGACGACGGCAGAGAACAATAGTGAATATACAATAGCTGCACGTTGGAATGCACCGTGCAGGTCACCTGCACGCCGTCGTCATTTTAGAGTCCATACGACTATGGAAACAATAAACAACAGTTTTTCTCAATCTTTATATCTTTATGCAGGGCGCTTTAAATATATTTCTGTTCATAAAACATCCTTAGGACCACAGGCATCCAAAGCTTGCAGCAAGTCTAAGGAAATTATTTTAAATGTAGACAATTAGTTTCCCATACAAAGTCTTATAAATTTAGTCAAAATTTGAAAATAGAAAGTCGTTCGTGTGGGAGGGAACGGAAGCCATGGCGGCTGCGAAGGAGACTAACGATAAATTCGCAGGGATGAATTGACCAAATTCGTTTTCCGATAATGTTTATAATAATGTTTAGCATTTATATGGCGCTTTTTTCCTTATAACAATGCAACACTTTTGGCTTAGTTTTTCTTTGATTTAAATACACATAGAAATTAAATAAGAACAATTTGAGGCTAGCGCTCAAACTGCCAAAAAAAATTAGAACAATGAGCCTCTGTAAAATTTACTGGTTCTGTATTCCGAAAAGCACCAAATTTACAACATAACACTTTTCAATTGCAAAGTAATGCAATTTGTGCTAACTGGTGAAAGATTTAACTCGGGATGGAAGTGTTTCAGATTTCGGTACGCGCGAGCAAATTTGACGTTTTTTTCGCAACCTTTAAACAAGGGCTTTATTTTTCTCTCTATAGTAATCAGCTTAGTAAATAAAAAAACAACAATTTTTCGACTCAGGCTTAGTAAATATTCTGGGTTATGCATAACTCCCTCGACTTCGGCTTTGGGGTCGTTCAAGCCTTTGGCGATTGGTTGTTAAATAGTAAATACATTTCTAAAGCACAGGTTATCACAAGAATGTTCATCTGCGCTGTTTTCAAAATTCTATTAGATCTAACACATGTGTAGGGGCATTGGTCTGGTGCTCGACGAGAGGGCGAAAACAGGTTTGAGTGCACTAGCACTTATTAAGCATCTACATCTACATCTACATTTATTAAGTCAGCAGAAACTATATACTTCCAAAAGTACAGTTATCTCGCTAACTGATAAATAAAATATTAATAAAATATAAATAAATAATATGATAGTATAAGTACGTAATATATCAAT
>JAOBAT010065328.1:12594-23782 GCA_026413305.1 Hydrozoanthus tunicans
GACACCAAATCTTGGTCCCTGTCATGCGTTTTCTTAGTAATTTACTGTATTTTAAGTCTCTAAAAGACGGACACCTCTATAAAAAAGACACCAAATCTTGGTCCCTGTCATGCGTTTTCTTAGTAATTTACTGTATTTTAAGTCTCTAAAAGACGGACACCTCTCTTTAATTGACAGTTTAGGCCGGTCCCAGGTTAGAGAGGTTAGACTGTATGTACATTTTTTATCTAGTGTAAAAACCCTTTTGAATAAATTCTACGATTATATGAGAAACCCATCCTAGAGAAATACATATATAGAATAAACAGAAAGAAAAACATGTTGTCCAACCTCTGAAAGAAAAACTGCCCGGGAAAACCAACGTTAAGATCAACACGCCATAAGATAGCTATGTTGCCAGCATGGTTGTCGCGGTAGTGTAGTGGTCACCACACCCGACTTGTAATCCGGGGGAAGGTGGGTTCGAACTCCATCTGCGGCAACATCTTTTTCTTTCTGTTTATTCTATAGACCTTTTGAATAGTAACACATATCATGGTCTTCTTTAGAAGGCAACGCCAATGTAACAGTATCCTCCTTTTTTTATGATGGTATCCAGCTTACTTCTGTCATGATTTTTTATTTTAAGACGTGCAGACCTTGCAATTCTAGAAGCCCTAATTTCCTATATTTCCCAAGGTGACAGTGTCTCTGGAGCCAAGATCCCTGGAATGCTTCATTACTTAGTTATCGCCCGCAATATTGGTTACAATGTCTTTATTTTCTTTAAAGGATTCAGGAACACTAACAGATCAGAACAAATCAGCTCTAGCGCCACCAGGAGACATACCCTTTGAGGAGTACGGCAAACCGCAAGCACAGTCAGGAACACCGGGGAAGGGCTCGACCCTGGAGCATGGAAAGAAAAAGAAAAGTGGAGGGGGGTTATTTACAAAAAAGAAAAAGAAGGTAGTTACGAGGGTGTTAATGTTTGACAAGAATATCTGACACGTTAAAATGAAAACGCTCTCACTTTTGAATCAACTAAATTAGCCTGACACTGAATGCACGAGGCCTCCAGCAGCTCAGCCCTGCCCTTCATTATTGCCATTGAGCGATCCGAACCAAAGGCCGACGATCGTGAGACGGCAGCGTTATAGAGCCGCGTGCGCAAGTATTAAGCTGCAGGGAAAAAATTCTCTTATAGTCAGAAAAAAGTAAGGCTATAAATTATCCTACGAGCAGAGCCTCCTTTTACCCTCTCAACGGCGAGAGAAGGAAGGGAGACTGCAGAAGTGTTGGATTCAGGATAATGAGATTCAAAATTTCGGGGTTTTAGCTGGTTAAACCGGTTTTGATGCGCGAGTCTGAATTAAGACTATATCCGACGACCGAAACTTAGCTCGCGTTGTGAAGCAAAATTGCGGAAAGATACTTCTGAGAAGCCTTCGAAAAAGCTTTAAAAGACTTTTGAACTGTAAATGGACACGAAGTGTCTTGTGAATAACTACGTGGTTTAAAAAGCATAATGAGTGGATACGATACGTTTGTTTGATGCAAAAAAGTTGAATGGAACCGCAAACCGAGTCGAAACTGAAAAACAGTTATCAACAACGAGTGAGCTTGGGAATGAGTTTGTTTCTTAGCAACCGCTGCGCATGCGCAAACAGTATTCTACACGACTTCTGTAGAGTCGCTTTTCCTTTTCTCGTTGCTGAGGAGGTTAAAGGAGGCGCTGTTCGCAGGGAAACGGGCAATAAATGTAACAATAGAATAAAAAATAAGCCAATAACTTCGTGAAAACTGCTTGTGACGTCCTGGCATCCATGACTTCCATTTGACTGTTTGAGAATGGCGAGCCTTGTGGACGTTGTTTTCTGTAAGCTATGGACGCTGTGCGCCTCAAGGCCTAGAGGAAATCTCAGCGTACTACTGTCAACTAAAACTAAATATGCTGTTATGAAATGTAACAATAGGGAAAATTTGAGAACTAGTTGCAGTGTGTTTTCTTCAAGTTAACGGCGTGCAGGTGGTTCACACGGTGCATTCCAACGTGCAGCTATTGTATTCACTATTGTTTTGTGCTGTCGGCGTTGGCGTTGTATCTAAAACCGTCTGCAGGGTCTCAACCCTGACCTGAATTTGATTGTGGTTTATGATATGTTGACATGTTCTGGTCATTGAACAGCACACAGATGGAGGAACTGATGGTAATGACTTCCAGTCGTTAAATCCAGGAGAGAAGATCCGGAGATGCAAGAAGAAAGTCTCTGAGTTGGAGTCACAGGCTGGACAGCTGAAAGCCTCCAGGTATGTACTGAACTCTTAAACCCCCAAACACAACAGATGTTCAAGGTTTTCGCCAGAGGTTTTCCAGAGGTGTCCGTGGGACCCCTTCTTTCTTTAATTAGTGGCCCCAAACAATTTCAAGTAGTCCCACTTAATCAAGAAAACAATTTTGCCCTGGTACTATATAGGTAAGGCCCGAGTCGCACTAACGGACTAAGTACCTCACTAGTGCACGAAATAGGACAAAATTGTTTATTTAGGGTTTATTCTGTCCGATTTTCTCTCAACAAGTAACTTGCGCAAGTGGACTAATTTAGCTGATTTTAAAGTTTAAAAATAAAGGGATTACTAGCTCTGCTAAAACGAAGTCTGTCAATTTAAGTTATCTTACAAGGGTAAGATCACTTTATTTGCAGTATCTCTTTAGGATCTGCTGCGTCTTGGCAGAATTTCAATTTTTTCAGCGTAAAATACGCAAATTTTTTCTGTAATTGAAAATTCTGTGCGGCCCAAATAGGGCCCATTTTTTCACGTAACCAGTTTATGAGATTAAATTTTCGTCATCGGCTGTTTATCGTAGTTATTGATCAATTCCCATGTTCTTGTTACAAAAGGATCTATCGTGTTATGGATGAATGCGGTAAGTTTGGAGAGTACGAAAGAAGTGTTTGAGTAGCTCGGCGAAGCCAAGCAATTTAGCTTCTCCTGTGCTCTCCCAAATGCAGCCATAGAATGATAGACATTCGTTAACCATTCAAGTGCTAAAAAAAGCAACCTTAAGTGACGATCGCAAAGAATTGTTCGCAAATGGTGCGAGCGTGCATTTGTAGCTTGATAGAGCAAACAATTTCTGTAAATTATGTTTAAATGTTTACCTTTCCTTGTGCCAGGGATGCAATGGAAAAAATGGTGGGTGTCTATCAACAGAACCCGTCACTTGGCGACCCAAACACGATTCAACAGCAGCTAAATGAGAATGGAAAGGAATTAGACGCAGTTAATGTGGAGCTACACAAATTTCAGGTGCATAAAGTTAAACCAAAATTATTGCCTCATAGAACACCAGACTATAGGAAGATACATTGCTGATTTAAGTATAAAACTTGTAGTTTTTTAAGTCTTTGCTTCTGAAACTTAACGTTGCTTGCGATTCGATTGCTAACCAGTCTTTGTAGTTTTGAAGAATTATCACTCGAAATATCAACAGCTTAAAACTCAGACGGTTTTACCAAGCTGTTGGATTAGTTTGTACTGTGAGCTAATCACAGCGGGAGTTAATTGGGAGTGTTGACACAGTGTTGCTTGTTGGCACTTAGCAGTAGCTAGAACTAGTTTAATTTATAAAAGTTCCTCTTTGTAATGATTATTTGCCGTGTTCTGCTAGTGCTACCTAGCTGCTCTGGAGAACAGGGACGCTCCACCGGCGCCACTGAAATATTCTCAGCCCTCCAAAGTCGCACCCCCCGCTGCTCCAGATGAACCGGTACCCCCATTCCCCCCGGCACAGGAGGAGCTCCCCCCACCCCCACCCCAAGAGCAAGATGTTGCTGACGAGGAGGATGGCGAGTTTGAAGAAATTCGCTGTTGTGTGTTATACGACTTCCAAGGTTCGTTTTTTTAAAAAAGTAAAGCACCTTTGACTTCCAAGGTCTATCAGTAGTTTGTTCGTCTTGAAGAAACCTTTTACTTCGTTATTTTGTAATGGAGCAGAAATCAGAAATTTTTTTATTAAAACGTTTGATTAACGGGTTTGTGTTTTATCAAAAGAAGTCACTTGTTTGATTTATCTTTTTGGGCAAAACGCCGATAAAAGCGCTTTGGTTACGAAAAAATAATTTGCCTTGTTTAGATAAGAAGTTGCTAGTTATTAAAAGTGCATGTGAAGTGAAATTTTTTCTCTTCTGTGGATGGACCTTGCTAAATGAGGAATAGCGGTAAAAATTTTTGTCAAAATAATTTATGGTACATTTTAAAATTTAATTTAAACCTTTTTTGTTTAAATACTGTATATAATATTCGTTACAATATTAATAATACTAAGAACGTACACTCTACATTTCGTTTCAACTAAATACAAAATTAACTGAAAAATATATACATATATATTTTTTTATTTTATGGTACTTGAGATATTTTAGATATTTAAAGTTTTCAACTGATGATATCACCAGTGGTTTCCACAAATTGCATTTTTTTTTATAAAATCTACTGTAGCGTCAACACACAAACCTTGATTATAACTATATATGTATTTATGAAGCTAAAGTTGCGCTGCTGATGTTTCTCGAGATAGACAAAACATCGGTCCAAGTTTGACTCAAATTTAACCAAACATTGTTGAATGGCAGCAAATTTTTATTGGAACCACTCGTGGCGCCATCAGTGGAAGACTTTAAATGTTAATAAGAACCATAAAATATTTTGAAAAAGTTTTTTTTAACGCAATTTCCCATTTAGCAAGGTCTATCTACTAATGTAATAAAATTTTTCACTTCATATGCACTTTAAAAAGCTGAAACAGAGTTTTGCTCCAGTTCTATGTCGAAAAACAGCGTCTTGTGTTTAAAGTTGCGCAGAAACGATATTTTAAAAAATGCTTTTTTGACCACTTTTCTTGCAGCCACCAACGACGGTGAGGTTGGAGTTGGCGCCGGAGAAGAGCTGATCGTTTTAGAAATGGATAATGATGGGAGTGGCTGGACGAAAGTTCTCCGCGGAGATTGCGAGGGCTATGTGCCGACCGCGTACATACAAATAGAATAAACCTGAACTCTTTTAATGTGCAAAACATCGACCCTGTTGCGTCTTGTCTCGTCCCACTGCGGATGGGCTACTTGGAGTCGTACCTCTCAGATACATAACTGCTATGTGGGTTTATTGATAAGTAAAAAAAAACAAACTGAGACAGTTGGTCGAAGTTCCCGCAGTTAATACTTTTAAAGCGGTATGCATGTAATAAACGAGCTAGATATTGGTGTCTTGTAAGGATAGTGCTACAGGTGTAGAGATATTGAAAGGGAGTTCAAGAGTTGCTTTGTGTAATTTTCGCATAGCGAAGGAAATTTATTGTCAACTCCCGATTTCTCACAGACCAAATCTGTCCTAATTTTTTAACTAACGTTAGCAGTTTCAGTTACAACTCATATTGCTTGAATCATCTTGAAAGGTAGATTCTTGAAGTATTCGCGGCTCTAATGAATTCAGAAGTGTAGAAGTTTTTTTTTGGCGTAGACTTGTCTTAGCTTGGCAGTTCAGTCCAGTCAGTTATCAGCAAAATCTCCTTGTATAACTTTACAAAATTCTCCCAAACTTGTTCCATGAAGTGTATGGCCTCTAGTTGGAAGAATTTGCCAGTACAATTGGGACTGATAGAGTTGAATTCTCATTTTAGACCCATTCAGCTTAACCTGACCATTACTCGTTAGTTATGTTCATTTGGTTCCGTTAGAAAGAGAAAGAGCATAAGAGGTTTTCGTTTGCAGCGTTTGATTTGAGAAGTTTTCAAAGGTTTAAGCACGGCCCGATATTAGGAGACAGTAATCTAAAGTTGAAGCATGGCGGGGCAGATTACGAGGTTCTACCATAGCCTCGATCTAATGTTAAGGCCAGATCGGTCTATTTATTTTTTCTAAATGCTGTTTTATTCCACGAGAAAATTTTAATCTTAAAAGTTTTCAAAAAAAGTCTCTCGACTATTGCGTTTGAGTGAATTTATTTGAATAGTTATTAAGGATAAATTTTTGTGCAAGAAATACTCGTAAGCTCGTAAGCGTCTATCTGCTTGTGTAAAGTGATTCGATTGGTTCCGAGAACACCATTTACCACCAAAGGTTTAAGTGGAATACTTTGGCAACTGTGTTGTAGAGAGTATATGGAATAATGTTTTGAGATTTACAGAAACATTTTTGGGCAGTTTTAGGAACGAGCTGTTAACTTGACTCCTTTTTTTCAACTCTTACCGAGGCTATACAAGCAAATAACATTTATCATTTTGTCCACTCGACAAATTTATTAAGATATAAAAACAAAGATTTAACCTGTGAATTGTGTTAGGATCGAAGTGCGTAAATCATTCTGTTGAACCAAAGTTGTTAAATCAATCAGTTATAAAGAAGCGATACGTTAACATTTTAATAATTCTATGTTTATGATATAAATAAGTAAAAAGCTATTTTATGTTCATTGTTTTGCGTCGCAGTTTTTTTTATAAATTCTAATCTTTGTAAACTCGTTATGGGTGTTTCCCGTTGCGGAAGAATATGTCAGTACAATGCTAATACAGCCAGAACGACCAGGAAATATAAGACTTAATTGCCGGCAGGGAAGTTTTTTTGTTTTTATTTCATACTTTATAATTAACTTTTGTTAACAAATAAATAGACGAATAAATTATGACAAAAGTGCTATGAGTGCAGTATTCTTGGTGTCTGTCAAAGAGGTTGGTGCCATTCTTGGAAAAGCTAAAGCGTTTCGGTGTATGCTTTACTTTTTTTTAGATCTTGACCACATGACTGGTTGTGACGTCAACTCCGGAAGTCTTCAGGAGTTGACGTCACGACCAGTCATATGATCGAGGACTCAGCAGAGTTCTAAAGGACTATTTCATTATCAAATTCCTGGATAGATGAAACTACACAGTACTATAAGAAGAATATTGAGTAAAATCAGCAAACTGTTCCTCCTGGCAAGGGACTAGTACAGCTTTGGTTTGAGAACGGTTTGGCATTTGTACATAAAATATTAACTTCAAAATTAAATTTTAAACTTCCAAAAAACCACCAAACTCCAAATTCTCTATAAAAATACCAATCTTAATGGGAAAAAAGTACAACTCGAAATTCATCCGAATTCAAGCTGATTCCCCTTCATACCATCTGTGTTATAAGGGATACGATTCTGCAGATTCAAATCATGGGCGGAGATATCGTACGAAACATGAAAAAAAGTGGCCATAAAGCACGCTTTAGGTGTACCCGCGCTTTAATAAAATGTAAAAATACCGACCCAAAAAAATCTGTTTCTTGTGCTGGTCAATCGAAACTTCCTCGTTGAAAGCCTGAATCCGCTTGATTTCTCAATTATTCTTAGTACCTCGTGGTTGTGTTATATATTGAACTACATATCGTCCCGTACTCCCGAAAAATTGCCTTTCAGCTTGAAAAAATTCTGGCTGTGCATCCATGCAACCGACTGGGTGACAGACCAACGCAAAGGCGACACCTTGAAGGAAGCCGCTCTCTGCGGGCACATACAACCCTAGGAGATAAATCCTCGCCGCTTCGTCGCATTTTCAATATGTTGCAAAACTGGTTGGTTAAGCGGTTTTGAAAGGTTTTCCGTATACCACGAAACGACTTTTCGCGGTTTCATAAGCTAAACTTCTTGGCGAATTGTTTAAGGTATCCAATAGTTGATCAGGCAAGAATGCGGAATTTTTTATTGTACTCATGCACTTTACTTTTAGCCATTAATTTTGATACATTCCAATTTAGTCACATATTTTGTTGATAAATTCGTTAAACTAAATTGTCACCAAAATGTTATGTAATAAGGTATTTACTTCAAATACCAGATTGATGTTAGAAATTTTTCCTTGGCGCTTGCGTTTAGTCATTCAACGGGGTAGTATTCGAGAAAAAAATTGCGTGGTTTTAGAGTACACGCTCTTTTTTATAAGAAAAACTTTCTAAGACCAACGAGGCTCAAATTGGCCAAAATTTAAGAACAAGCTGAGGCTCGGACTCGATAACAATTTTTTTTTCGAAAACTTTCTTTAACTGAACATTAAAGAATAAACAAGACATGCTTCGCAGTTCATAATCACTGGAAATCGTCTAGGGGAAAATGTCCGGCGAATCCACGATAGATTCGCAGGGATAAATTGACCAAACTCGTTTTAAAATGCACAGCATAAACAATACAACACTTTTGGCTTAGTTTTTCTTTGATTTATACATAGAAATAAGAAAATTTTAAGAACAATTTGAAGCTCAAATCGCCAAAACTGAATTAAGAACAAATTTACTGGTTCTTATAAAACAGGAGTGTAGAGCTGGAAGAAAGGCCGCTTCTGCTCACAAGCCTATCAAGTTTTATTTATGTTTTGTATCAAGGAAATGTTGTACATATATGCAAATAGTGACCTTGTTCGGTATATTCTTTTGGAATGAAACTGTGGCGCACGGCTGCCTTATTCTGTCATTACAGAGTTTGGGCGTGGCTTTTAAAACAATGTTTCACCGTTACATAATAGCTTTCAAGGCAGGCACTGCCGCCATATATATTGCATCACGGCTTCTGATGTCATCGCTCGGTTTAATGGCGATGAAAAGAAGTTGATTGAGTCTTGGTCTCACAAAGTGGCTACTTAGGCTACAAATTAGAGTGCCATGTCAGTAAAATCTTTCAACAACCATTATCCAGGACTACCATGCAAAAGGTCAAGCCTGTCACAAGATTTCTTGTACGTACCCGCTTATTAAAATGTATTGTATTTCTAAGATTGTTTTCAAAGTTTTCTGTAGGTTTGATCCACAGTATCCTGACTGTAAAAAAAGACATCACTTCTAAAACCTCCTCGAGTTATGACTTTGTTTTTGAAAATGGCCAGTGATTATAATTATGAAACGGATGAGGTGTAACGACAATAGAATAAACTATTATTGCACACGTATATATCAACCATACAAGAATGATAACAACATGCCTTGAAAATATCAACAAGAATGTACGTAAACAGTCGTAAATCCGTTGGTTCGCAATGTCAACGATGTTTTAAATACACTGTTCGTCACTCCAAGGTCGACTTGGTTTGCCGTCTTTCCCTGTAAATCAGTATCTATAGACACAAAAACTATTTAATAGATAATAATAGATAATAGAATAATAATTAGTTCTTAATAGATAATTTAGATTATATCTTCTAGATTTCTGGCGTACACCCTTTTTTTTTTTACAAGAATATGCTCGAATACGGGCTAAAACTGAGAAAAATTTTAAGAGTGTGTTAAAAATAATGCTCAGATTTGGTACAGACAGTGACCGCTTCGTCCTTTTCTGCGACAATTTCACAGCCCAGTTGTCGGTTGAGTTTAAAGACTCGGTATCCAAAACCGAACAGTGTAGTTTGGTACGAACTTAAAAATGCCAATGGTTTATGGCAACCCATTGATACTCATCTATACCGCCACAGTTAATTTAAATTCCAAAGTTGTATGTCATGTTCCCGAAACTAAACATCTTTTCCGCCTAAAATCGGCCAAAAATTAGGAATGTGCAAATCAACATTCTTATATAAAAAAGAACATAATCATCTCACTGTTTAAGTTATAATTTTACATGTTATTTGCCAACAGTGACCCGTGTTAAAACCCCTTTGTATACATCTTAGTGTACACTCGGTTTGTAATGGTATAGATCGGGAAATAAATGTCATATGTAAAAAGTGTTTGGAGACGACAATTTCTATGAAATGTAGTAGTTTATATTTCGAGTCTGTCCGATGGAAAATCTTGCCTCCGGAAGGGCAACAGAACTATCACGTCACTAAGGGAACTGCGCACTAGCCACCCATCCGGGACTTGCCCAGTAAAGTGAAGAGACGCGACCGGGGAAATTCCGACCTGTGTACAGGCCCCGGGGTAGTACTTCACCGAAAGTTACACGTGGGTGCATATCAGATAATTCGTATTAACCTGATCCGAAGAACTTGTTCTTCAAAATGATACCCGGCTACAGGAACGGAACTTTGAAATGTATACTCAGAACTTAACTTGTGTTGAGATCGATTGCGAGGGCATGCAGAAAGCACAAATCAAATCTTCGTGCAAACCTCAAAAGATTGTGTCAACACGGTACCGTTTTTTGAAAGGCCAAGAAATTAGGTTTCATTGTGCAGCGCATGCTCAGTGACGCGCCATCATTCGAAAGAAAGAAGAAGCAATAAGCGTGGTTTATTGTTTAGAGTTTCTTATAACAGTAAATGTAGTCCTTTTGATTTAGAAACTGGCTATCAGAAAATCTCAAAATCTAATAAAAACAATATATGAACAAAAACATGAAAATTAAAATAGCGCGAAGAAAACAGGGATTGATAAATATATATACGTCATCGTTTTTATTGAAAAGTTTCAAGGGTCCAAACAATACGTCACGGTATTATGATTAGCAAAAAGAAACATCCTGGTGAGCGTTTTATTTGCGTTTTTGTTGATGGGAACTGACGTTATTCTTGTTCACCCACTATATCTCTTTCTTGCCGGCCATGGTAGCGGCCAATTCAATGAAAGGTGTTTGTGTTTCATATCATTTTCCCGGGAGGAGGGGGGGTACTCCGGGGTCAAAAGGGTAGGGATGACCGTCGGAAAAGTCCCCAAAATACCCTAAAAATACCAAGGGATAAAAGTTTTCCACCCTAAAATATCTCTTGGTTTTAAATTACCCCAAAAAATACCAAGTGAAAGCTGAAATTTTCCCCTGGGTAGCTAGTGGGCGGCGCTAAGTCCCGCGTGTTGTGCTCAACGTGATATGAAGTAAGTAAAGGCGCGCGCTTAATAGAATATTCGCCAAAGGAAGTCTTTTGAACCTTTTTATCATTACGCACGTTTGGCAAAACACGGCCGGGACTGCAAGCAGTCCAATAGCTTGGCGTTTTTAAGCCCTAATAAACACCAGGCTCTTGGTTTAACACCGGATTTCCGTTAACAACCCCTAAAAAATACCGGACTGACAATTTTAAACCCTAAAAAATACGATGGTCATACCTACCATCTCTATATAGGGGGTACCCCCTCCGGAATCATTTTGTCGAATGGAAAATAACCGGTACTAAAATACTGCTCACCTGTAATAGTAGGCTTCCTGTGATGCCTTGTTCATGTTGGGATACCTATGTAAGAGCGGGGACTGGCGCGGAGTGAAG
>JAOBAT010065339.1:0-23772 GCA_026413305.1 Hydrozoanthus tunicans
AGCCTTTTTGCAAAAAGAAGTCTTTTTGAGGTTTTTTAATTAGGTTTGTTTCGTTTAAAGGAACTTTCCAATGTAAATGGACATTATTGGTTTAAAGTAAAATTTTTGTCAAGTCTGTTTCCACATCAGCAGCTCGAATTTGGTAATTCTGTACATAAATCGAACGCCGAGCAATTTAGTTTGATCGGTTCTACGGTTTGAGTTTCCCGCGCGCCGCCATTTTAAAACGTGACGTGTTTTGAATGCAGTCTCAATTAAGTAACGATCCGAGTAAGAACTAGGCAGGCCAGCGGCAGTGGAACGCAGAAACGTGACGTGTTTTGAATGCAGTCTCAATTAAGTAACGATCCGAGTAAGAACTAGGCAGGCCAGCGGCAGTGGAACGCAGAAAGATGCTAACTGCAGTATTGTTAAACCGTTGATCTGCTTGGGAAAAAATTCAAAATTGGACCATATCTACACAAGTAAGCTAATGTATTTCTTTCCAGATCACTCATTCCTTCTCTTATAGTTGAAACATTTCTGTTTTTAAATTTAAGAAAAGTCCCATGTGGGGAACATTGAAAATGAGTAGGTTTTCTTTACTTTTGTTTTGGAGTTCTTTGATTGGCTAAATTGTTATAGCACAAACGAAATATTGCTTTAAAATAAAGTTTCACCGCTTTTACTTTAAAACTATGTTGTACACTGGTTGATGTATTTTCAGTATGAAAATGCGAACATTCTGGTTTGGGAAAAGCGAAATGCCGCAGAACAATGGGAGGTTGCCTAGTTCTTACACGGACCATTACTTAATACAATAGAAATGAACGAGAGGGGGTCTGGTACTGCGCTGTTTTCACTTTGGTTTTGACGGATTTGAAACGAACAATTAGCTGCCGTGTAAATGTTTTTGGTTGAAGAACCAAGAGCTGAACGTCTGGTTTGAAGTCTGTAATGCGCAGGCGTGTAGGAACCACTGTTCTGAATGGGTTTAACTCTTTTAGTCCCAGTCATTTATCAACATCAAACTTCTCCTTACATAACACAAACAAAGTAAGACATTTGGTAATGAGAAAATTATATTCGATCAAATCATGCGAGCTTCTGAGGGTAAAAAATACCATTTTCTCAAACTGGTTTAATGAAAAGTATTAGCTGTAGTTGGGATAACTTGCTAATACAACCTGGCACTGAAAGAAAAATCTGATTTGTTGGTCAGTTGCCCTTTTACAACAAAATGAGACGGTTTTCGTTCTTTTGTCCGCGTTGCACAAAATGAAACCTAGTTACTTTAAATTTTTTCTCGCTTCATTCTTGCAATGCTTTACAACTATAAAGTAAATGTAATAACTGACCTGTGTATTAAGTTAAGCTCGTATCAAATTCACTGCTACAATGAAGCTAAAGATAGCTATACACGCGTCAAGCTATGATTATTTATACATGTCATGCATTTTGCTAAACTGCCCAATTTGTCTCCATAAACATTGTATGATATATACCATAAACATTCCAAAAGATTTCATTGTCTACTATCTTACTTGATGTCACCTGATATACCCCACCGTCCTTAGTTATTAGTATCACATGACATACTAAGCATATTGCTGGAAATTACTTTAGCTACCACAAATGATTTACTATCAAACACGTTCAACTTTACTTACCAGTACCGGTACCATACATAATTTACACTGGCTGATATCTCATAGTTCGAAATTAATTTGCGTTGTCAAAACACGCGATGCTGTTAGCCAGAATCGACCACGTGATGACATAGAAAGGGGGTTTGACTGAAGAGCATTTATCGCTAAATATCACATGTTACAGGGTGGCCTTATGATAGCAGAAGGGGATGTGACTGCAGAGGATTATCTCGAGGCACAATTCAAGCTGATGAAGGAACACCAAATGGCCAAGGAGGAGGAAGAGAACAGTGCTGATGTTGAAGAAGCAGAAGAGCTGGATAACCTTAGAAAGGTATTGTAAATAAATAGATGAATTAGTAGATTGATATATATTTAAATCAGATTATTTAAAAACATTGATGTTTCAATTTTTTGGTGGAAGCCTTCACCACTGTACACGTCTGCCTTCCAAGCACGGACTCCGACTGAGTAACTGTTTGTTACTTACCGCGGCCTGGTTAGCTTGGTATAAGGGCCATTCCGTGTCGTGTGGGAGGCCCAGGATTTTCAGGGGCTTAAAATAATTGAGAAGGTGCTGCCTTTGCGTCTTCTCTGATAAGGACGTTAAACCGTAGGTCCCGGTCGTCAGACCTCGAAAGGGGACCTCAAGTCCTGTTGCCTGATCTCGCGTGACTTCTTAAGTCAAAAATGTCGTAAAAAAGATATAAATCTAAAGTGCTGTTACAGCATCCTACGTGATTCCACGCTCGATCAGAGAGGCTAGCGTTCGATATTGGCAAAAAGCAATAATCGGAATCATTGAACTTAGGTTGTTAGAAAGGTTTTTAAGAAAGAACAGGATGTGGTTTATTTCATTAAAATAACTCTTTTAGTTGTTGAGGTGTTAAGGTTCTTTAAATATGCATGCTACCAAATTTGACGTCAAGATCACAAAACAACTTAAAATACCAGCTCTATAACGATCCTGAAACTTTGCACAGTTGATCTGAGTTCTGTGTGAAATCCGATGCGCGTCATCCGGACTGCGTTTCCCGCCATTTTAGCGATAATTTAACTTCTGTAAAATAATTATATTTTATCCGAATTAAAAATTTTTTTCGAAAAAACTATGTTTTCGATCCACAGAATCCTCCCAAAAAGTCAGCCGGATTCGTTTAGTAGCACTTTTAAGTATGTAGAATCATATTTATTCTGCATATCTGAAATTTTCATACGACATAAATCGCAGGTCTGGTCTTTATGAAGTCCTAGACCATATGTTAAACATAGTGGTTAGTTCATCTGCCTGACAAGCAGAAGGCCAAAGATTCCAGTCCGCAGTGAACGCGATTTAAATTTTCTTTTTTTCGTTTTGTCATGAAACAACCAAAGTTTTTTCTATCTAATTCCTTTTTTCATTTCAAGAAAAAAACAACGTCATTTTAGCATGAAGAAATTATAAATGTTAAGCTTTTAAAAATACGAACAAACTCGTCAGTAATTGCATGCGATTTTCTTGTATAATCGAGGGTATCGCATTAAAAAAGCCTTTGTGTAAGCTGGTTCATATTTCCGTCTCAAATGTTGACAATTTGCTGTCGACTAGAGATAAAGAGTTATTCCATTTCAAAACCATGTATTATACGGTAGTAACCGCCCGGGCCGAAGTTGCGGCGTATCCTCATTCAAAAAGAACGACTCAATTTGCGACCAAGACGCTTTCCTAAGTTTAGTTACTTTTTGCGTCGTTCTTTGTTTTCGTAAACACCATTTTATCAAGAACAACAATTTTCATCTGCTTGTATCGCTTGATTCTCTTTTAGCACTTGGAGCAAAAGAGGAATAAATCATTGGAAAAAAAAGAAAAAGCTCTTTTTGAGGAGATGAGAACCCAAGCACACCTGACGGCCAATGAATCTGATCGACTGATAAAAAAACATCAAGAAGAGTTAGAAGCTATCGATGGTAGGTTAAAGAATAAAAACTCAACAACAACAACAACTTTATTATTATGCAACTTGACTAGTATATATTTGTCATACAAATTTACGTTTTTTATTTACATTAACTTTGATATGCAAAGACAATATTTGTTTCTATACTAAACCAGGCGACTGGTAAATTTTTCAGTTTTTTGAGCAGTCTCCTGTTTTTTGAGTTTTAATAGAATGGGAGAAACATAACTTTAAGGGAGAGAAGTGAAGTCAAGTAAAGAGGATTAGTAGGTTTAAGATTGATATTTAGTCAATAACAGTATGTGATAATTAGTCAATAACAGTATGTGTTTAGCCGAAGAAACGAGGGGTTTTAACATTATCTCTCTTAGCCAATTATGCAAAACAGCTATAGCTTTGAAAAATGATGATAAATATATATTGATACAAATTTAAACGCGTACAAACGAGAATCCTGGAATGGAATTAAACGCATGGTGATTACAGGCAGTTCTTACCCACCTACAGTTAGCAGGAGTTTCATTAAAATTTGGAGCAGGAGGGCATATGGATTTGACAGGCGGGCATCTTTCTGGGGCCTTACCTTCTAGGGGGTCCGGGGGCATACTCCCTCGGAAATTTTTGAAATTCTACAGTTGCGGAGATACATTTTCCTGCATTTTGAAGCACAAACTAACATCCAAAAGTTACCATCTCTTTAGATAATTAAGTCATGATTTGATGCATCAGTCAACAGAAAAATTAGTTTTACAACGCAAATGCATAATCTTTAATAACTATATGTCTGCATTGAGTGATTGACTTGTCCATTACCAAAGAAGTGTCATCAATAATTACATATACCGGTATACTCATTATATACCAGTAATGCTGTAAAAAACAGCACATATACATTGCAACAACTACTTTGTCTTAGCTGATGATTAATATTGAGTAGAAAAGTACTGAATGCTACTCCAAGTCACTGTCAGCATCTGAGCCATAATGATAATCAGAGTCAGGATAAGAGCCTACATCTAGAAGGTGCAGCCGTTTAGCAACCCACTGCACTATTCTTCTTCTTCAACTCCTTATGCTGGTCGCCATCGCAGAAACACGTGTATTTTCTCGCGATTTTAAAAATGTCATGTGGGCTTTCATTCAGATCATTTGTTACACAATGCATCGTGAGGCGAATTCACTTCTCGCCATGATTCCTCTTTGCAGATGACGATAAGAATTCAGTAACACGTCTAAGGGAATCATCTTTTGATAAGTTGAAGTATAATTGTTATTTTAGAAGACACATTAAGAAAACATAGGAAAGTAACTTAATTTGTTCTTTTGGTGGGATGTCAAAAGCAGCCGGCAAAGTCTTCTTCATAGCCGGTCCATTTGCCCGGTGCCCGGCCTTTAATGAAACCCCTGCGTTAGGAACTCGGGATGAGCACATTTTCAACACACGTCTAGAAAAAAATTAAGGAAAGCAAATGTGTGTTTATTTGCCATTTATTCGCCAAAGGCGAAGTGAATATCTGGTGATTAATATCAAGAGGAATAATTAATCATCATCCAGATAGGTATTCATTGAGCCTGATGCGAATAATTGCTTTAGTAAAAGTTTGTTTACTCAACTCATTTTCAGAGATTGAGTGAGAGGTGTGTTTAAACCCAGATCTTGCTGCCGCTCTCTTTCTGGGATTCAGACTAAACACTCTCATCAACATAAGACGCATCTCTTCTATGTGACTTATTTACTACAAACACGAATGTACATATCGAGGTAGTTAGCTGAACATATGCCCACGTGATTCGTGAGACAAGAATATCATTGCTGGCAGGATCGACCAGATTGCTGGCGCAAACTCTGCTAGTCTGACATCGACAGACTCTTTCCACAAACATTGCAACTTCTCACAGACAATGCCAGAGACGACCGATCTCGCTTTGGGGTTCAAGTTTGTGTCACCTTCAAGCAAATACGTCTTTTGATGGATGCGGTTGCTTTGCCTATCTGGTTCCACATTTGGGACCACAACGACAATTGCAAAATTTTTTGCCACGTCTGTATCCTTCGAACGAGCTGAGCCTGATAGAATCACCATCTCCTATGTCTAGAGCGGGCCTGTCTGGAGAGAACGCTCTCGGGAAAAGCATTGTACTTCCTTCTTTCGCACACGTGATACCCTTCGAACAAAGTCAAAATGATCAGCTCCCTGAGTAACTAAGTTGTTAAAGAATCATTATCACTAACAGTCATTTTTTATCCACGAAAAGAATTTGAAAACTAAGGACATTTAAAAAAATCTTTAGAATGGGTCGTATTCCCAATTTCATATCGGCATTGGATGCTCACATTTTGTTTTATTGTTCGCGGCTGCGTTTTTGGGTGATTAAACTATCATGTCATTGCGGGACATCTTTGAATAAAAAGAGCAAAATGGGCATGAACGATTCAAAGATTATCGATTAAGAAGTAGATTTCGATTCTTCATAAAAATCTGTTCTTTCGCCTCTTTGTGTTAAGAAAGAAGATACTGCTCAATATTACAAGTTGGGAACGACGACCAACCCAGTCCCCCGAAAACGATTTAATGAAAAAGGAAATTGGTAGTGATATTGGCACTTTGTAACAAGGGCGTTTACCCGGTCGATCAGTGGTCAAACGATCAAACCCCGTCGTACTTTTCAGTTTAAGCCTGTGCCAACTTTTTTTTATTGCTATTCACCTTTTTGCAAGAGTTTATCAATCTTTTTTTTTTGACCTTGAAAGAAACCAAGTAAAGGTGTACAACTCCCCCGGGGGTCTTGTTGCACCACTGTATATTATTGCATTTCCGGTGTTGCTATTTTAAGAAGAAGCACGTGATTGATTTGTGAGACGCCTCCGGCTGGCTCTGGGAGCAAAAATTGAAACCGTCGACAAGTCTGACTGCCAACTTTACTTGACCAGATCATCTGCTCACCAAAAACTAAGTATAGTTTCATTCTGTTTTGTTTATACTTGAACTTTTGTTCTGCCCTTTGATGCAAACAAAATTCTTGTAGAAACAATATATAGATGCGCCAAGACTAATAAATGAATGCCAGTTTATCAAGTCATGTCTTTGATAAACTATTTACTTTCAAAAGTCCATCGAGATACTGATACTTTTTTTATTTTGGTTACTTCTATGGATTTCAGATACAAGGTCGCGATAATCTTGAACTATCTTTCACCCATACTTCGTTTCATTCAGGTTCAACAAGAAACGATTAATAAACACTTTCCTTTTTGCTTATCAGAAAAAAGGTCAAGAGATAAAGAAAAACACAGGGAGCAGATGGAACAAAAACTGGCAGAGAGACGCCAAAGATGGGTGCGGGAAATGGAGATTCAGAAGGCACAGCAAGAACAAATGATCACCGAACAAGATATGACAATAAAACAAGTGTTAAAGGGCCAGGTTGGACTGACAGAAGAGTGAGTATCCAGGGAATTAATGACAGTGAGGATTTTGTTATTTCTTTTTAAACTTGTTGTAAAGTATTTGAACTAATGTTATGAGCTATGCAACGGCTGCTAAAGGAATCTTCTACTTTATAACGTTAATGCTCTGAAATAAAACCTTTAATAAGTCAGATAATTTGCACATTTTCGATTTGGGTCATAATTTGTGAGCTATGGCAAGTTTCATGATTTTTAGAAAATATCTTATATTAAAGGGTTTATCAGAAAAGAGATCTCACACTACTGGATTGGCACTTTCTGCCATTGTTAAGGCTTCCATGTACATATACGGTTTGAGATTTCCCGCGCGCCGCCATTTTGAAATGTGATGTGTTTGGTTGCAGTGCCAGACCCCCTCTCGTTTATTGCTATCGTGTTCATCGATAGTGGAGATTGGCACTACAACCAAGCTACGTCACACTTCGAAATGGCGGCGCGCGGGAAATCCGAACCGTGGACTCGATTAAACTAAACTGCTGGGCGTAAGGTTTATGTTAAGAATTATCAAATTTGAGCTGATGATACGGACACAGACTTAAATTTTGTTTTTATTTGAGACCAACATTGTTGTAAAGTGGAGGACTCCATTAACTCGACTAATGTAGCTCAGTTTTTGAAGCCCTGATTAGTTTATTCCGTGGGACATGGGACTGAATATTTCCTTTCTACTATCGCCATTGACGAACAAGTTACAAGACTAGCTGACGACAAATTGTGCTCTTTTTTTTTTTCTTTTTATGTCAGTGTGTAATTTCAAATTTCGAATTTCTTTTTATTTTTATACGACTAATACAAATCTATTGTACTCTAAAATTATCTATGTAAATTAGTTGCGACCCATAACATTTTTAAGTTCTTTATGCAATCAAATTTCCAAGCATTTTTAGCTGTAATTTCTACAAAAAAAGTATTAAGTATGAATGAGGGTACAATAAATTATCGTTGTTGTTGTTGTTGTTGTTATAACAGAACCACTCCGGGAGCCAAGGCACCCGCCTATAAATATTCCTTAGCCACTTTGTTGTCTCAACTTTTTTCTTTTTGACTATCGTGTGTAAGTGATTTTCGACCCATTCAGGCATCTCAATTTTCCGTAGATAAACAGGCCTTCCGCCTTCACAGATTCTTGCGGTTTTTACTTACCCTCTATCATTATCTGGCAGGTAATACAACCGTCTCTGTTAGTCCGTAAACACCTCTTCCATATTAATTGTTTTAAATAGAACACCTGGGTTAAATGGTTAAATTTATAACCTACTTGTTTTCAAACTTGCGGAGACTGATTTGAGCTGTAGTTTTGATTAGAGAGTTTTTTTTCCTTTGAAAATTTAAGCGGTGTTTTATAAGAACCATAACCTTTTCGTAGACAGAAAAATGTCACTTGAATTTTGGCTTAAGCCAGGGTTAGAATAAACAGGCTTTTGAATAACCCAGTCCGAGTAGACAGCTCCATTTCTTGCATGTAAACAGGCTTTAATCTTTCATAGAGTCATACCATTTGCTTTTTTTTCACTAAGCCTCCGTAAACAAGTGATGTTGGAACACGAACAAAATTTGATGGCTTTGAACAGTCACCTACAGATCAGCAAACTTCGTCAACAAAAAAGGTAATCGAGGGAGGGAGGGGGGGGGGCTGTTAGAAAGATTACGCAAATCTGCGATTATTTGTTTTTCAAATGACGTTAAATAGAATGAAATTTCTGTGAAATTGCTTTCCTTAGCTCCATAGATAGAACACTCAGTAAGTTAGTATTGCCATTTCAAAACTTGTAAAGCAATAAGGTCATAAAGAAACAGGATGGTCTTACTACATTTGAACTTCATCGTATGTCTCTGTATACTTCTTGGATTAAAACTGTTGTCATCTGTGAACTCAAAATTCGAATAACCAAAGAAGATTTCCACGTCTTAGTATGCTTTTTAATCAAAAAAGGATTGGAATGTAAATTTTGACCAAGCAGGCCGGGGACTGGTAACCTGTGACGTAGCACAAGTGAGTTATGTGGGTTTTTTTTTAAAAAAATCATTTCTGTTAAAAAATGTCATAAAATTTTTCTTTCAAACAATTTCCAGGGAATAATTCATTAAAGTTATAACATTGTGACTGTTGTAGCCAGAATTGATTTTTTTCAGATAAAAAAAGATTGTCCCCGCTTCATGCCTCGTGCTACGTCATATGCCTCCTGTTACGTCATCATTGCTTACTTCAAGTCTAAAAAATGTAACAGGAATGGCGAGAAAAAGTTTTATTTTCGAAAATTACTATTATTAAAGGGTTCTACTTTTCTTCTGGATCTTAAAAATAAGCTCTATAGGGACTTTAAAGGCAAACGCAGAAGCGAGTGATTGAAACGACACCAAACAACCAATTTTTACATTTCTAACTCTTTCTCAAGATTGGAAGAAAGACTTGCTAAGCGGCGTGCAAGACTGGCAGAGTTGCGTCAGACGATGGAGAGTGAGAGAAACAAGGCCGCTGAAGATGATCCAGATTCCCTGAAAGCCATCTCTACAGCACAGGTGAATATTTCATTGAGTTGAATGTTCACTTGGTGAAAGTGTTTAGACCATGTTAGCTGGAGAGAAACGTTGCTTTGTTTTTGAAACATTTCTGAATTCCATGTTCACTTGTTGAAAGTGTTTGGAACATGTTAGTTGGAGAGAAACGTTGCTTTGTTTTAAAACGGCGAAACAAAGTGGTTACTAAGAAACCATTGCCGTGCACAACGCCGACTTGGCAGTGACGTCACTCCTGGAGCATGCTCAGCTGAGCTCTTGATCTACTAAGGCCGTGTTCTGTTGGAACCAACCATTTCAACCTAAACCGGTTTTAGTTGGTTTGGTTGAAATTTCCAAAAGAACACATTTCCAAACTCTTTCAACCAGGGTTGGAGTTTGTTGAAATGGTTGATCAACCAAACCAAACGAAAACGGCTTTTTCCAATCAAAAGCAGTTGGTGTGGAACTAAGTAGTCAGTAGTGTTGTAACAACCACCTGCCACTTTCCTGAACAAAAAACAATTTTTTGAAAATGAAACAAGTGAAATAGGAAGCGCTTTCCTTGGTGACGTCACATTCTTATTAGTACCCAGCCCCCTTGGTACGCGGACGATGTAACCAAAAGCGTAGATGTTGCCATCTTTGGTTCCTTTCTGTTAAAGTTGAGAATGAAAAAACAATTTTATCGAAAACTGTCTCAGAAAATCATCGAATTTCCGTCTATTAACCCAGTTATCCTGCTAAAAACAGCTTAACTGATAAACTAAAAATGCTCTAACTTTAAAAAAACATTTGAAAACCTACAAAGTGACTATTTATTTTCTTTCTCTTCACAAGTAGATTCTGAAACTGAACAGTGTTTCAAGAAATGTTGAAGTCTGTAGTTTTGTTAGAATTTTATTTTTCATTTGTTGAAACGTAGCGGGATAGAGGTTGATAAATTGGGTAACCATTTTAGATTCTTCAAGAACGGACAGAAACACTCTAAGCAGTTGAATAGGCAATTTTCAGTTAGCGGTATCATGACCACACCTACCTTAAATTAATTACCTATGACAACATGATGTTCAGAAACAAAAAGAGCAAGTTAACATTAGTTAGAAGGCATAGTTTCAAGTCTCGGCTTTAAGTACAGTAATAACCCGCGTATAAGAACGTGGATTTTTCAATTTAGTCTAACTAGATTCTTATATAAATGATACTTAAACCAAATTTAGGTTACCAAGGTTCTTAAAATAGGTTCCTATATTTTCATACGAATTTCATCTGAATATATTACATATAATTTTATTATAAATAGCATCTTATTATACAGACGAAAAATCCAAACCTTTGCCATGTCAATGTATCATACTTTTTAACAACTGAATGTTTTTACAGTTTTTATCTTTTATTCATTTTATTCCCCTGTGGTTTAATTAACTTCGGTTTTTGTAAGTTTTACCGTTCCCGCATAGTTTATTCAGTTGATAAAGGCCGTAGTAAGTAACTTTAACCTATTGTGTTTTAAGAGTTTTATCTAGAAATCGTTTCTTTTTTATACATTTACAGTCATGTGTCCCCTACCTGCAATGAAAATGTATTTGTATTATTAGTTGTTAATTGAAGTTCACATGTTGCTTGTGTTCATCGTCAGAACATTGAGTATCAAGCCGAAGTTAGGAAAATGGAAGAAGAACACCAGGCAGCCTTGGAGACGCTTCGAAAGTGAGGATTAAGTATAAACTAAATGGAATATATTTGTGTTTAGTGCATAATATCACTTTATGTTTACTGCCTCCTGGCTAGCCTAGTTGGTAAGGCCTCGGTTTGCCGTGTGGGAGGCCTGGGTTTCATTCCTGGCTGGACCCTGACTTAGGATCTTAAAACAACTTAAAACAACTGAGGAGAATGTGCTGCCTTTACTCTAACATCTACAAAGGTTTTCGATCGTCACTTTTCAGATAAAAACGTTAAATCGCATGCCCTGTGACTCCTTTGGTCAAGATATCAAAAGCAATAATTGTCAAACGCATTTGGTAGAGGAATGGTTTTGTGTAGTAGTCTTTTGTCGATGATGATGATACTGTTTTTTAATTGATGATTTGCAAGTGATGATAGCTGTGATAGTGGTGGTAAAGTGTGTGTGATGATGGTAACAGTGGTTTGGATGATGTTGAGTGACTGGTGTTGCAAGACCTTGAGCAGATGGTAAACGGGTATCCATGAATTATATTAAAGGTGGTAGTTCCGTCAGCTCATTGTTAGTGCAGGTATCTATTGCATTGCGGTAAAGCACCTTCTATTTGTCCCCTTCTTTCAGTTTATTTTTCTAGGGTAAACTAAAACTGTGGCAAACTGATAAGTAATCGATCTCGGTACCTCATAGTTCGGAATGTCGCACACTAACCAAGTGAACTATGCTTTGTTCTTGATGTTTACACGCCAAACCGACTACAGTTGAACTTGGGTAACTCGAAATTCCTGCTATACTTATACTGTACTTGTTTAAGATACCAAGATGGGCATTCCACGCCTATAAAATGGGTATTACGACAAAAGGACGCAGCTTCCAGCTAAGAAGACACAAAACAGACGTTCAGTTACATGAGGTTAACCTCGGGACCTCTGGTTTCAAAGGCCGTGCCCTAACCATTTAAGTTACGCTGATTCAGATTGAAATTGAGGCAATGAAACGATCGTTTTAACAACGATGGAACCGTAGTTTAAAGGGATCGGAATATAGTCCTAGAACTGATGATTATTATCGGGGTGACGTTTGTAGTTATAATGGTTGAAGTGACGTTGTAGTATGTCGTTGTGATTGTAGCAAAATTATTTTCGCAGACGTCTCGCTCAAGAAACTGAGGAAGCCCTTAAAGAACAAGATGAAAGGCTCGGAAAAATTCTAGGAAAACTGCAGGTACAACTAAAAGAATTATACTTTTTTCAGAAGAAAAAAACTTCTCAGTCCTATATACTTAGATAATAGAATTATAGTGAATACAAAAGCGGTGTATTAAATGACAAGTTTGATATTGAAATGCTTGATTTGAATGTTGAGTGAGGACTTTTCCCGAAGAATGTAAAGCGCTTCTTTGGTTAGTAAGCCATAGAAAAATGATGCCTGATCAAAATATAGGCATGGGTGAACATATCTGAAACAAGGTATAAAGACAGTTCGGAAATTCTTCTTTGCAGCTTGATGTTGCGAGAAGAGAAGAAATAATACAACGACAAAACGAAGCAATTAAAACTCTCGAGGTAGGCATCTTTGTCTTAAACTAAGAAAATCCACCCAAGCCACTCAGTGCTGTGATCGGTGTTACCTGGTCATCAGGGCAATAACGCTGTGGTGTGCGTTAGGCAATTATTCTTTTCGCCTGGTGTTTTGGTCTGTCTTACCTGGTCATAGGGGCAATTACCTTTTCCACTTGGCACTGTTGTGTGTGTTACCTGGTCATCGGGGCAATAACGCTGTGGTGTGCGATACCCAGCCACATGGGGCAATTACTCTTTTCGCCTGGTGTTGTGGTCTGTTTTAACTGGTCATAGGGGCAATTACCTTTTCCACTTGGCACTGTGGTGTGTGTTACCTGGTCATAGGTGTAATTACCCTTTCCACCTGGTGCTGTGGTTGGTGTTACCTGGTCACAGGGGAATTACCCTTTCCACCTCAGTTCTGTGGTCGGTGTTACTCGGTCAAAGAGGGAGATTACCTTTTCCACTTGGCACTGTGATGTGTGTTACCTGGTCATAGTTGCAATTACCCTTTCTACTTGGTTATGTGGTCGGTGTTACTTGGTCACAGAGGGGAATTACCCTTTCCACCTAGTGATGTGGTCGGTGTTACCTGGTCACAGAGGGGGGTTATCCTATCCACCTGGTGCTGTGGTTGGTGTTACCTGGTCATAGAGGGAAATTACCCTTTCCACCTCAGTTCTGTGGTTGGTGTTACCTAGTCACAGAGGGGAATTACCCTTTCCACCTCGGTTCTGCGATCGGTGTTACTCGGTCAAAGAAGGAGATTACCCTTTCCACTTGGTGCTGTTGTCTTTTTTACCTGGTCATAGGGGAATTACCCTTTCAACCTGGTGGTGTGGTCTGTGTTACCTGGTCACAGAGGGGAATTACCCTTTCCACCTAGTAATGAGGTCGGCATTACCTGGTCACAGAGGGGGGTTATCCAATCCACCTAGTAATGCGGTCGGTGTTATCTGGTCGCAGAGGGGAATTACCCTTTCCACCTAGTGATTAGGTCTGTCTCCACGTAATTCCTCAAGTTGCTGCCTCAGTAATTAGTTACTAAACTTTTTTGCATCTTTAAAGAAAAATTTTGTGGACACTATGACCAAGGAGGGAACGCTGGCGGATGCACAGACCGATCGCATCTTAAGACAGCACCAGAAGCAAGTGGAATTATTGAGTGATAAGATTGAACAGTAAGTAGGGTATTTATCATCATCTAACCTCGGTACGTTACTCCATTCAATGAGTTATCCGCACAACTTAGGTACCAGAGCAAAAGCTCTGTCATAGAAATGTCTTCAAAACTAATTTTTTTAGACTCCTTGTTTCAGACTTTATTGCTGCCGATTCTGGAGTCACAGTAGAGTTTGACTACAGGAATCACTTATCAAACCGCTTATTGTATTGTTCGATCGAAGGAAAACCCTGTTTCTTGAGAAAATTTCTGTTTTATTTTTTTCGGAGAAAAGTGAGGATCAATTGTGAAGGACGTGATTGAAGCTACCTTGATCGATATTCGGTATTTAATACATTACCACGCTTATTTGCAGGGAAAAAGAGACACAGATGCGAAAAATAAGAGAAAAACTTCAGATCAAGCAGTTAAAGAAAGAACGGTAATGATCTACAAAGAGTTTACTGTTAAGTGTTGAGAACGAACAATTTGTTGTCATTCTGTTAACTTTCTCTTTCTCTCGCTCTCACTTAAATTATCTTTCCTTATTTTTTCTAGCAGTCTAGATGGAGACGAGTACGGCAGCGCCGACTCTCGTAGAAAACAATAGTCGTCGGTGTTGACGTCCTCGCATCTAATTTGTCTAATTATTGAATTTCAGTCTTTCCAGCTTTCATCTCTCCGCAACAGTTTCATCTCGTTTGACAGATGCCTTACAGTGATCTAAAGTGGCTTACAGTGCTCCATTAATGTAGCAAAAGATACAGTTTTCCTTTTTCTTTCAGGGCTCTGGAAGCACAACGCGCTAAAGAGCTTGAAGAGACAAAAGGAAAAGCGGCGAGGTAACAACTCTTTTAGGCAGTGTCAGGTAGAGACACCAGAAAGGTGTCACGCACACACAACACAAAGATGTCACGCACACACACCACAAAGGTGTCAGGTAGAGACACAAGAAAGGTGTCACGCACACACACACCTTAAAGAAGTCACGCACACACACCACAAAGGTGTCACGTACAGACACCAAAAAGGTGTCACGCACACACACCACAAAGGTGTCACGCACACACACCACAACTTAACAGGCTCATTTACATGTGCAAGTGTTAACATTATATGTGTTCAATCTTTTTAAATTACTTGGAATTTAGGCAGAGTCACGCACACACAGGACGAAGGTGTCACGCACACAACGCTTTTACACAGTTTCTAAATCCGTGTTTTAGGCGAAGTGCTTCATGTTTGTGGTTTAGTTACATAAATGTTTAGTTGGAACCTCTGAAAATGAAAGAGTAACGACCTTTATACAATAACACTACAGGTCTGTTTCGAATGCCATGGTGAACACTCTAGCGGAACAACAATTTAGAAAACAACGAGAGGTAAGTTGGTTCAACAATCTTCGTTAATTTGAAGCCAGCTAACTCAAACTTTACGTTACTTTATTTACTTATTTCGTGTTTCTACGTTTTACAGGAATATAAATAAAAGGAAATGAATTTATTTAAGTCAAGTATTAGTACATAAAAATACGTAAAAGTAAAAAACTAATTGAAGATGACAATGAAGGAAATTTCTGTAACTCAAACATTACGTTTCTATGTTTTTCCTAATTTATTTATTTCGCGTTACCACGTTTTACAGGATAATGAATATAATTAAGTAAAGTATTAGTACATAAAAATACGTAAAGTATGAAACTAAGTATAAATGACAATGAAGGAATTTTCTAGTTTCTAAATAAGCTGTAGGTTTTCTAGTTAGACACTAGTCTTCTTTGTTTTTTAGGTAGGCATGAAAAAGTACGAAAAAAAACAAATGAAAACAAATAAACTTTTACTGGGTCCAAAGATTCCCTCCGATTTACGCAAGTTATACAATTTTACTTTGTAATTCGATTTTTTTTTCAATTTCCCCTGATAGTTCGAGCTATCAAAACCAATTGCGTGTTGTAGTGTTTATTTGGTCTGTCTTGTTGTGGATCTAACTTACCGAAAACGTGATTAACGTGGGTTTTGTGTGTGTTTCTTATGACCTGTCTATACGAATCTTGATAAGATAGGATCTTCGCAATTGCATAAACTGCGTTCACAACCGCGAAGTTCTATCAAACCGTAGGTTCTTCAGTTATAAAGCATAGACGAAAACTGAAAGAGGACTTTTTTTTTGGGGGGGGTCAGCAGTTAATAATCCAGTTATTTATTAAGGCTAAACTATTTCGATAATTCAACCTCGGTTTTCGTATTTTATTCAGTTATAAGGCGTAGTTGAAAACTGAAAGAGGAGTTGGAGGGGGGGAAGGGCGACGCAATTAATAATCCGGTAATTTTATTAAGGCTAAGTCATTTCGATAACTCAACCTCGATTTAAGTTGGAAACTACAAATTTGTAGCTTCTCATGTGACTGTCACATCTATAACCAAGTCGTATTTAGCATTCTCAAACTAGGAGAAATTATTTTTCTTTTTTTTTTGTTTAAATTCAGAATGCGTCTCCGATCAAAATAACTCTGATGCCATGATAACATTTACTTGCTTTATCTGTATAAGCTTTTCATTCGTTTGTTTATTATTAATTCTTTGTTCATGCCAATTCAATATTTTCCGTTGCAATTCATAGGATCTTCAACACGAAATGGAGATAGAGCTTCAGCGACAAGTGACTCAGCTGAAGAGAGAGTTGGATGAACAAATGGTGATGGAGTTGCAGGTGAACGGAAGTAGAACATAGAACAGAAAAGCTTCCAACAGGCCCCTTGTAGCTTTAGACGTATCCTCGGCTGCACAATCTTCTTACTCTCGAACAAATCTCGAATTTGATTATTCAAGTCAAGAATATGAAATATAGTAGGATTGTTTTTGCACATCTTATCAAGTACCTGCAATAACTGTTTTCAGTATGCAGATGCATAAAGTCCCTATCAAGCTTAATTTTTTACTTTTTGAATGAAAGCTGTTGTCATCTGTGAACTCAAAATTCGAATGACCAAAGAAAATTTCCACACCTAAGTATGCTTTTTAATAAAAAAAAAGATTGAAACGTAATGGCGGGGCCTTCTTCAGGTAGTTGAGGATTGTAGCCGGAATTGAATTTTTTGAGATAAAAAAAGATCGTCTCTGCTTCATGCTTCAAGCTACGTCATATACCTCCTGCTACGTCATCATTGCCTGCTTCAAGTCTAAAAAATGTAACAGGAACGGCGAGAAAAGGTTTAGTTTAAGAAAAATACTGTTATTAAAGGGTTCTACTTTTCACCTGAAACTTAAAAAATAAATTTTATAGGGACTTTAAAAGCAGGTATGGGTAACAGCCCCTTCAGAGAAATATTGTAACATTATCAAAATGTCAAATATTTCAATATTTCTGAGTCACGTGACCATGCAACGTCTCTATTGTGTCACTCCCTCTTTCTCTTTTAAGGAAGAGGAGAAGAATTTCATGACAAACTTGGTTGAGGTCAGCCAGGTGTCAGAGCAGGACTTTTTGAGAACTTTGAAAGCTTCGGCATCTGGTAGGTCAACCATTTTATTACTTTTACTTTAAATAATTTACTATTTGCAGTTAAAGGGAACCTCAACTTTAAAATCAACATTTTTCAAATGAAATTCTTCAAGGTGTTGAGAACATATCTAAAAGTTATTTTCTTGAGTCGCGCTGAATTTCCGAGAAATTCTAGTTTGTATGTGCGTATTTCAGGTCGTTTGGGGTCATTGAACGTGAGCGCTTGTCGGCTTATCAGCAGTAAACGAAGGTAACGTGTGACGTAGGTTATTGGGAGCGAGCGAGCGCGTGAACTGTTTTTGTTGTCATAAGCTCGCTTACACAATCAATATTGAAAGTTACAACTTGTGGTGTGTGCGATATCTCACTCCAATGAAGATTTTTTTCAGTCCGATCCAATTCTTGCCCATATCTGACGTCATAGCCTCACTCTCTCTCGGCTTAACCCCTATTTCTGAGTCGCCGGTACAATGCGGCAAGTAACGTGTTTTAAACTCGAGTTTCTCGGAAAGTCAGCGCGACACGACGAACTTCTTTTAATATCGTTTTCACACTCAGGTAAAGATTTTGTTTGGCAAATGTTGATTTTAGGGTTCAGTTCCTCTTTAAATAGTTTACTACTTGTTCTTTGTTGTTTTTTTTTACTATCCGTATATATTACTATATTTTTATTAATTGTTTGTAGTTTTTTGGTTTAGCATTTATACTTCTCTTGTGTGCCATCTGTACTTTGTTATTATACTATTTGTTCTGTATACAACTTACTACCTGTATCTGTGTACACAATAAGCTTACTACTTAACGGACAAGTTGTACTTCAGTTGTCGGTCTAAGAGCTTTAGAAGCGCTCATCACTATCAACACCAGCATCATTGTGATCATCGTCGTTGCCTTCATCTTTTGACATTGTTATCGTGATTGTTGTCACCTTTGTCATCTTTGACATTGTTATCATCTTCGTCGATTCCTTCATGGTCTTGAAATTGTTATTATCATCATCGTTGTCGCCTTCATCATCTTTGACATTCTCATCATCATCATCACTGTTGCTAGCATCATCTTTGACATTGTTATTATTTTCGTCATTGTCTTCATCGACTTTGACATTGTTCTCATCACCGTCATCCCTTTCATCGTCTTTGACATTACCATCATCATCATCACCTTCATCATCTTTGAATTGAGTTTTCAATGTTATCATTAATAATTGTCGTCGACTTCATCACCAGCATCATCACCTTTTTCATTTTCATGGTCTTCATCATTGTTACTGTTATGTCAAAACAAACTTATGAATTTCATTGAGTCGCGTTCGCTGTAGCTAAGCCTCTCAGTTTAGTGATGTTGATAAGCTCTCCCAACTAGAGCCCATACTTTTCATGGAACAAATCAGAGAAAATTCAACTCTTCATCAGTTTTTTACCACCAAAATGTCTTTATTCGTTATGTGTTTTGTAAAAGAAATTCGATGTTGGTGAATAAGTGAACGTGTTGCACACTTTGCACAAGCATTACTTTAAAAGTGACCATTCAATCTAATGCAGAAGCTGGATTAGACGCCCGACTCACCAAGAATATTGCCAAAGATGTCCGAAGACGTGTGAGAACCGCGAAGGCGTTTTCTCCAGAAATGTGACCTAGTACAACACAACGGGGACTGAAAGAAATCCTCCATTGTGAACATTAATGTTCTCAAATAAAACTTTTATCAAGTCTATGTCCATATCAGCAGCTCAAATTTGATAATTTTGCGCATATAACAAATTCCAAGCAATTAAGTTTGGTCAGTTTTTTAGTTTGAATTTCCCGTGTGCCGCCATTTTAATTTTGATTTGTGACGTAACTTGATTGCAGTGCCAGTCTCCACTCGTGATCAATACAATAGCAATGAACGAGAAGGAGTCTGGCACTGCAACGACGTTACGTCATAATTCAAAATGGCGACCCGCGGGAAATTCAAACTGTAAAACTGTTGAAAACAAATTGCTTGACGTTAGTTATAAGCACAGAATTGTCAAACTTGTGCTGCTCTGATATGAACACAGACTTTATAAAAGCTAGTTTCATTTGAGACAAATAATGTTGTACAATGGGAGATTCCTTTAATACAACGAGGACGGAAACACCGACAAAGACGGCAGGGAGCAATAGCGAATACGATAGCTGCACGTCGGAATGCACCGTGCGGGCCACCTGCACGCCGTCATGAAAATTACAACCGAAAAAGCTGAAGTTTGGAGCCGCCACACACTTCACGATTTTTCGTCCGAAGGGCGCCGGGTTTTTTTTCTTTTTGCAGCTCCTGGCAAACTCGGGCAGGGATTTTTTGTCGCGAAGGAAGAATATGACAAGCTATGTCCAAAAACGTCTTATCACACATTATCGGCAAGTGTTTAACAGTGACTGATAATTTGTCTGTTCAAACTTCTTTGCCAATCAGCCAGTTAATGGGAAGTGAAATCGCAAGCAAACGACAAGCGGAAAGTAGTTCGTACAACATGAGTTGGGCACTTAACAGATGAATATTGCGACAAAAAATCGGTTAGTATGCGATAAATACGACGAATCAGGTCACGTTATACCAGATCGACAAAAATCCGGGCCCTTCAGATAAAAATCGTCTGAGTGTGTGGTGGCTTTTGCAACAACGAGGGGGACGTACAGAAAATTTTGTTAATTTTTATTTACCTGTAAGAAAAACGCTATCAATCTTTTACTGACAGTAAAACGTTTTTAGACGCCATACAACTACGGTCGATTTTTTTTGCTACCAAGGCCTTTGACCTAACGGTCCTTGTCCTATATGAAAACTATGCAACAGCGATATAAGTAATCGATCGCGATTTTGACAAGTGTCAGCTTTGAGCCAATTATGTCAGGTGTGCTTATATTGTATCATTACGTATTCTGGGCGGAGTGCAACCGGATGTACCCTACGACGACGCTTTAGTTCAATGGTCTTAACCTCAAATGTGGGTTTATGTAAGTTCTAAAGAGAGTGCTTGTAATGCGATCACGCAATGGCTTTATGCAAGGTAACATCGCAAGTGCATTAGGGTGAATCTTAGAGATCGTCATATGTTTTCGTTAAGGTAATTCGAATTGGTACTATAAAATGTTATTTTCCTAACAATCAAATGTCATTTATCATTTTTTATTGTTACACCATGCTTACTCCGTAAGGCACTGGTAGTTCTGGTAGTTCTTTTATGTAAATAGAGTATTGCGTTCGGAACTTTATGTTATTTATTATTGACTGAAAGTTTTTTTATTTATAATAAAGCGTGCTTGAAACAAATGAGTCTTTTGTCACAAAACACTCGATTGATACTGCTGCTATTATCACGACCACCCATTTACACTTACATTATGAACACCAATACCATTACCCTTACCACTACCAACACCAATACCAGAACCTCCACACTTACCTTTACCCATACCAGTACCACTTACAACCATACCAGTACCACTACACTTATCTTTACCCATACCAACACCAGTACACTTACCACTACCCATACCAGTTCCACTATATTTACCACTACCCATACAAGAACCACTATATTTACCACTACCAATACAAGAACCACTTTATTTACCACTTACCCACACAAGTACCATTATATACCAGTACCACTACACTTACCTTTACCCATACCAGCATAACCAACATTCCACTATCCTTACCAGTACCACTATACTTACCACTACCCATACCAGCACCACTTACACAATACCAATACCATTTTGATCACTTGTGGCCAGTGAATCTTGATCTTTACGAAACTTTGTAGCTTCACTAATATTGTACTGAAATTGAATCTGGACCCTATTTTCCTGATAAATTTAACATGTATTTATGCCATGTGCTCCTATGGGACTTTTATGACCTGCAGTCATACCTTCAAAGGTATCTCTCCCTTCCTCTCTCTATCCTAGGCTAGGCTGCGGCTAGATTGCTGGCCCTGGCCCAATTAGATTTGCTTGGAATCAATTGTAATGTGCTCCTATGGGACTTAAAAAAAGTTTTATTCGAGATCAATAATGTAATACAGTGGACGATTCTTTCAATACTCGCTAGATTGTTTACCAAACTTTAGTACAATATAATAAGAGACCCACCTTGCACACCTGCGCTATATGCTGGAGGGTGGTTAGCTTCACAAAGACATTTTCGTTTGTTTACAGTTTTTAAAGTGCCACTTCAATGAAAATTAGCCTTCTCAATGTTTGTCCCGATATCTTTGCTTCTCATGGTTGGAAAGCCAAAAAATAGGCAGTCAAAGACTGCATGTGACTCAAGGCAGAATGCATAACAATGGTAATTATCTTAAGATAATGAAAATGCAAATTTTTTTATGAGTAGCGACTCTAGTATAGGTTTTAGCATAGTGAACTATAGTTTCAGAAGAAAAAGTTAAATATAATTCGATCCAATTGGTAACCCGAGCCTTTGTTCTGTTAGCCAGCGAGATCTCCTTGACGACAATCACATGTTTGAATAACTACTAGGAATGCCTGCTTCAAGTAGAATGGTTACAACCCACTCATTCAAACCAATGACATAGTGACGGGAGACCCCATAATGCCTTTCGTCACAAAAACTTGGTGACATGTCTTACTAGGTCATTTTTGTTAATATTCTGAATAAAAACCTGTGGTCAAAATTTCATCATAGTAGCACTTTAATTGTTTAATTAAATTCCTGGACCCTGCAATGTTTTAAACGAAACCTCAAAATGTTGTCGAGTGTTTGGCTCACTGTTCTTTCTCAAGATCTATTAAATAAATCCCCTTCTTTCTAATTAACAAAAACCTTCTCCCACTCTAATTACTTGCCTCCCCCCCTTTTTTTAGGCCAGAAGATTTTTAAGTCCCCCTCTCTAAACGTGAAAGAGTTGTGTTACTTTGCTCTTTTCCCTTTTTCTTATAACCAAATGTCTTCTTTTCCTCAAGTTTTGTAAGGAGCAGTTAGATGTTGATTAACAGGCCTGGGCTAAAAGGATCACACAAGGAAAAATACCTTTCATACATCTTAAGAAACTTTTATTTTTGCCCCTCCTTCAGGTCAGTAAACAATAACAGAAAATAACCATCCCACTTTTTGTTTAATTTCTTTTTACAATTTTCTTTTCAAAATCCTTTTTATACCTATATTTTTAGATGAAGTCCTCAGTAACTCAATCTTTGGCTTCCTTGCAGTTTTGCAGACTGTTTCAGAAAACTTGGTTACGAATCTGTGAGGGAAGCTAGTTTAATGCTTCCCATTTCAGAATCAGCAAACACAGATGCTGGTATTGACTCATCAAATGAGATTCCAAAATTACGACGAGGGTATTCAAAATCCTCTTCAAACAATGGATCAAGTCTTTCTGCTGCCTTGGGTGATATTGGCGGTGAGTTTTGTGGGACTCCTTTTATTGTTGTAACAACATCTTCCTCCTTTTCTTTTGATTGTGTTTTGATTTTGGTTACTGGCTTGGTACGAATTCCGGTTGAACTCAGGTATGGTGAGACGACATAAGAAAGGAGTGTCTCGACTTTCAGATAATTTCTTTGATCGGAACTACTGTCATGAACACTCTGAAAGGGGAAGGACAAATTTTGTATTACTTTCTGGGGACAGATGTTATTAGAAGTGAACTCCAGCACCCAAATGTATCTTAAAAACCAGCGATCCCAAAAACTCACAAAAGTGTTCCTGTTATTCCTCATGTTGCAGTACTGAACTTACATACTGTGACCCATAAAAAATCCTTTCAAGCAAAAACTTAACACCCTAAATAAAATATTTGACCCCTGGCCCTTCCCCCAATCATGACCAAGCTCCATTTGGGACCCCCTGGAAACTCAACATTATCCTCTGCTCCAATGGAAATAGCTAATTAAACCCCACGGCCACCTGTTAAAAAAAGTGTTGAGAGTAGAACTGAGTCAGAGTTGTGGTACATACTTTAACAGCTGAATTGGCGAACCTTGTCATAATTAGAGTTAAGTTAAACTAAATCTAGGATTCACATTCAGTTTATAGCCTGAGTGTTACAAGCATCAGTCCCGGGGAGATGGCTACAGGATAAAGGGCAGGGATGACTATTGGAAAAGTCCCCAACATACCCGAAAAAAATACAAAGGGATAACAATCTCAAGGTCAAAAAACTACCATAAAAATAATAATTAAAAATTGAAATTTTTAACTGGATAGCTAGTGTGTCCCCTGCATAATAGGGCATTTGCCAGGAAATTTGTCTTTTAATTTCTTATTCTGTATGCACATTTGCTAAAGCAGTTTAATAGCTTAACACTATTTGGCAACTATATAGAGACTACCCCCCC